>CAUYTI010064523.1:0-81111 GCA_963575145.1 Galago senegalensis
CAGGCGCCTGCCACAACGCCCGGCTATTTTTTGGTTGCAGCTGTCATTGTTGTTTGGCGGGTCCCGGCTGGGGATTCGAACCCGCCACCTTAGGTGTATGTGGCTGGCGCCTTAGCCAGTTGAGCTATAGGCGCCGAGCCAATAATTTTCTTAATGGAGTGTTTCAGATGACCTCACACTCTAGGATTAAACATGTGTTCTGGCTCATATGTGAAAAAAAATACTCTTTTTTGGACATTTTTTGTATAAATATTTTCATACAAAACCTTTCATTCAAAGGCACATAGTAAGTTTTAAAAAATACTTTTCCTTTCGATAGGAAAAATATCTTTTCATGCAAAGTAGATTTTATTGCCCCACACTAGACTTAAAAACTAAAAAATATACAGCACTAATTTTATGCAATTTTCTTCTAGAAAAGAATGCAATAAGCTGTTAACATGGCAAGTAGTTTTAAAAGTTACTTTTTCAACAAGAAAAATAAACTTTATATGAGCGGCTTCATTTATGATGAATTACTACATTTCTAGTATCTTATAAAGTTTTTATTCAATGTCCAAAACCATTATGACGATTTGAAAATTACTATGCTTCATTAATAGTTCAAAAGAGTTTAGGAAACCTTGCTTTTCTGAATTATCTCAAAAATGGCCACAAGATAAATTGCTACCGTACATATTGGCATGTGTCACTCATGCCTGGCACAGATCTGAGAAATGCATTGTTAGATGATTTTGGTTTTGTGCAAACATCACAGAGTGTACTTAACATAAAACTGCACGATACAGCCTATATACCCTTGACTTATCTGTTGTGGCCTATTGCTCTTAAGCTACAGACCTGCATAGCATGTTACCGTATCAAACACTGTAGGCAACTGTACACAATGGTGTTTACACGAGAAATGGTACAGTAAAAATAAGGCATAGAAGAGAAAAAAATGGTACATCCATACAGGGCACTTATCATGAGTGGAGTTTGCAGGGCTGAAAGTTGCTCCAAGTGATAAGTGACAGTGACTACCAGGACAGGTTTGCAGTCTACTGTAGACTACATAATCACTATGCACTAAGGCTACACAAAATTCATATGTTGTTTTCTTTTTTCAATAATAAACTTGGCTTGCTGAAACATTTTTGCTTCAGAAGATTTTTAATTTTTTAAAAGTTTTTGGCTCTTTTGTAGTAATGTGTATCTTAAAACACAAATATTGAATAATTGTAAAATATTTTCTTTTTTATACTCTCATTCTAGAAACTTTTATTTTTATTTTGATTTTTTTTAGCTTCACAAGTTTTTTGTTAAAACCCTAGACACAAATACTAGTCTACGCCTGCACATGAGATCAGGAAAATCAACGTCACTGTTTTCTTCTCTATATTTGTCCAGCCAGAAGGTTTTCTGGGTCAATAATAAGCATGAAGCATCATCTCCTATACTAACAATTACCTCCTATAATAACAATTACCTCTAACTGAGACTTCTTGAGTAGGTGTTGCTGTTTCAGAAATATGTCATGGAGGTTGGTTTGGTTGGCTGCTTTTATTTATTTATTTATTTATTTATTATTTTGAGACAGAGTCTCACTATGTCACGCTGGGTAGAGTGCCATGGCATCAAAGCTCACAGTGACCTCAAATTCTTGGGCTTAAGCGATTCTTTTTGCCTCAGCCTCCCGAGTAGCTGGAACTACAGGTGCCCACCACAATGCTTGGCTATTTTTGTTGCAGTTGTCATTGTTGTTTAGGTGGCTCAGGCCGGGTTCAAACCCGCCAGCCTCAGTGTACAGCATTCACTATGCTACAAGCGCTGAGCCAGGCTTCTTTTCTTCATTATCAATTTACTTGTAAACAGGCAATACTTCATAAACTAAAGAAAATGTTTTGGTGTTGAGGTTCATGTATTCATACTCTTTAAGAAGTTTTTTGAGGCTGTACGCTTCTGCTAACTCTTCCCTGTGAATTTTCATGGGGATTCTTTTTGTCCTTTGCTGTTTCCTTTTCTCTTGACTCTCCTTCAGGTGTTGAGTTTCTGTTCCAGTTTCAACAGCTCCTCATTAGTCATTTCCTCCAGAACCACCTGTAGGAGCTACTCAATGTTGCCTTCGTCCACACCAGTGTAAAGATGTTTGCCCTCTCCATCACAACCAAACCATACTGGTGTTTGCAGCCACCTCATCCTTGGCAATCCTTTGAAGTCAGGGAAGAATCTTCTTCCTCACTCCATTTATACACTTCTGTAGTAGCATTTGGTAGAACTACCAAAGTTCTTTATGCAGGTAGAAATGTATTATCCTTCCAGACTGCATCAGTATCTTCTCAGTATCTTCCTCTACTATAGTAACCTAGACAAAGGTCTTCTGTCACATCCTCTGTGTCAGCACCACATGCAGGAAACAGCCAAATTGAATGTACAAGCTTGTAAGAGGTGAGGCTCACCTGAGATGCGGGAACTCCCTGAGCAAACTCTTCAATGGCTATTTATTGAGGGGATAGCAGGTGTGGGGAGTGCCCAGCAATGACATATAAGGGCTACGTGCTTAAGGATTGCCACGTGCTCTTTTGCTCAAGATCCAGCACCTGCTTACTAAAGAGCAATGGATCTCATTTCATTAGCACACTAAGTTATTTGAAGCCTTGTCCCCAGGCTGCAAAACATCTCTAGGCCAGCCGGGAGACTGTCCTGTTCTCAGTGCTTCCCTGAAGAACCAGTGACTGTTCTTACAACCATAGTGTTCATTCTCCTACAGACTTCCTCATGTAGTAGGCTCTAAAAGCTGCTGTAAATACTGATTCCTTGGTTGGAACAAAGAGGTCAAGTTCAGAAGAGGGGAACATTCCTTTGATATTGTGAAAAATATCACTAATTAAGAAAAGACTCTGCTGAAGCATCGTCAACAGTCAGAAGATCTTGAAAGGTATGTCATTCTTCAACAGTACTTTACTGTTTTTCTGGCATAGCAATTCAAGGGGGCACCTTGAAAGGGGAACTGGTTCACCCATGACTTGTTCCTATAGCACACAGGCAGTATGCTCATTGGTATGCTCAAGGGCCCTGGGTTCTCACTGTGCCAGATTTAAAAGGTTTTCAATTTGTAGTCTATAATACTGGCCCCAAGCAACACATGAAATCCTCGAACCTGACATTGTCTTGGCCCCCTTTTGGATGAAAGTACTTTCAGGCATCCGTTTCTGGAATAGGGAAGTTTAAACAGATTGTAGATTTGTTGTTGCAAGTAATTTTTCTCCACAGTCATCTTATCTAGAATTTCCCGAAATTCTTCAATTGCCTTCACCTCAGCAGTGCCAGACCCACTCTACTTAGGTTCATTTTATGATTACTGAACTTTTTATACCATCCAGAGCTACCAGGGGAGATTCAACATCGTAGTCAAGTGCAGGCTTTTCTTTTCACAAAACAAATAGACTTTTTGCTTTGGCCATAATGGTGCTCAAAGGGATACACATCTGTCCTTCAATCCAGGTCGTTAGACGTTTCTCCATATCTAATATTGGCCTTCCCCCAATTTTTTAAGATGAGTTTTTATTTCAATGAAGCAGATTCTTTATCAGCTTTCACCCATTTGTTCTTGTTCTTTGAAATCACAGCTGTAGTGGAACAGGACACGGTTGACTGGCAAACAGTAACCATGAATGATTTTCTACTTTTGTAGTCCTTAATCATTTTTAATTTTGTCTCCAATTCAATCATTCAACATGGCCTCTTACTGACAACTTTGGAAACTGATTTCGTATGCTTAGGGGCCATATTGAACAAAACAAGAGATTAAATCGAGCCCAGAGAAAATAATGTGATCCAGAGACATGAATGCAAGATCTATGAGGCTGCTGCACAACCTTATGTTTTACAGTAAACATTATTTTTAATAAGTAGGAGTACATTCTAAAATCACAATGACAAGGTTGGCATAATAAGTACATAATTCAGTAACTTTTTAAAAAATTTTTAACCTTATTTCAAGTATTTTAGGAGGTAGAAATGTTTTGTTTATAGACTTCGTTTTTATACAGCTTGAGTGAAGGTTATACACATGTAAGAGTGCTCTTCCCCCAGGTTGTGTGCACTCTACCCAATAGGAGTGAATCCCATCCCCTCCTCTTACCTCTCCCAACTTGATTTTCTTTAAGATTTACTTCCATATGTGCACTTTCGTATTAATTGATAAATTTCCATTTGATATTGAGTACATGTGTTTGTTTCTCCATTCTTGTAATGTTTCACTTAGAAGAATGGTTTCTAGTTCCCTCTAGGTTGTGCTAAAAGATACTAGATTGCCATTTTTATGACTGAGTAGTACTCTACAGTATGCATATATGACATTTTATTAATCCATTCATGTGTTGGGGGGCACTTGGACTATTTCCCCATCTTTGTGATTGTGAATTGTGATGCTATAAACATTTGAGTGTAGGTGTCCTTTTTTATAAAATGAACCTTTTTTTTTGTTTGGGTATATACCCAGAAGTAGCATTACTAAATCAACTGGTAGGTCTACTTTAAGTTCTTTGAGGTATCTCTATACAATTTTCCATGGAGGTTGGACTAGGTTGCAGTCCCACCAGCAGTGTATAAGTGTTCCTTTCTCTCCACATCCACGCCAGCATCTGCTGCTTTGGGAACTTTTAATACAATCCATTCTCAATGGAATGAAGTAATATGTCATTACAGTTTGATCTATACTTCTCTAATTATTAGAGATGGTGATCATTTTTACATGACTTTGCTGGCAATTTGCATATCTTCATTTCAGAAATGTCTGTTATATCCAAGGCAACCTTACTTAAACTGAACAAAGCAGGAGGCATCACTTTATGAGACTTCAAGCTATACAATATGGTTATTTATTGCAAAATATTATGTGCTGTAAGTAATTATATATGCTACACTTTTATGTGACTGGCAGCACAGGAGGTTTATTTAGCCTTGCACCACATCTAACCTAGTAATGTAGATATAGACTTTTATTTAAAGTAAACATTATATACTCACAGAAAGAACACACAGATATTTGGTATTCACAAATTATGATAAGCTTTATTTCTAAAACAAACTATCTAATATAATTCAAATATGTATAAGCTATAGTCTAAATATCTAAATGTATATTATCATGTTAAATATTTATTAATCTTCATATGTGTTAATATATGTGATATCACATATATATATATATATATATAAATTTAATTGTATATATATACCTCACTGTTGTTTGGTGTCCTTAAATTAGATTCAGTTTCATTTAAAATCTAAAACTATCCTTTAAGTATACATGTATATCTACCCTTTTTTATATTTTTCAAATATAGACACTGTATTTCAAATATATATTTACAAATATATGTCTGTGTATTTATGTATCTTTATATGAATATGTACATGTTTTCATAATCTGGGTGTTCTTTGGAATTCTATGTAAATTTACTTGTCATGACAAATATAGTTTAAATTATGGATCTCTTTCTTGGGATTACTTCTATTAAATATGGCATTTTGCTAGGATGATTTAAACATACTATTGAGAAAATGGAATCTCTAAATGATTTAATAAATGCTAGATGAAAAATATTTTGCAAAAAGCATTACGTTGAGAAATTTTTAAAAAGTACTGTTACCATTTGTTCTTAAATACAGTAAATGAAAGTTTATGGTAAACGATAATGTTTCATTATAAAGAACAATCTTAGGGCAAGGCGTGGTGGCCCACACCTATGATCCTAGCACTCCAGGAGGCTGATCTGGGAAGTTTGAGTTCAGGAGTTTGAGACAAGTCTGACCAAGAGCGAGACCCAGTCTCTAAAACTATCCGTGCATTGGGGTGGATGTCTGTAGTAGCAGCTACTTAGGAGGCTGAGACAAGAATATTACTTGAGCCCAAGAGTTTGAAGTTTCTGTGAGCTGTGATGCCATGACACTCTGCCCAGATGACAAAGTGAGACTTGGTCTCAAAAAAACCCCCAAAGGCTTGGTGCCTGTGGCTCAGATGCCTAAGGCACCAGCCACATACACCTAAGGTGGGGGGTTGGAATCCAGTCCAGGCCCACCAAACAACAATGATGGCTGCAACCAAAAAATAGCTGGGTGTTGTGGCAGGTGCCTGTGGTCCCAGCTACTTGGGAGGTGGAGGCAGGAGACTCACTTGAGCTCAGGAGTTGGAGTTTGCTGTGAGCTGTGATGTCATGGTACTTTACCCATGGGGACAGCATGAGGCTCTGTCTCAAAAAAAAAAAAAAAAAAACCCAAAATCTTAATTCTTAATATTTACATTTATCCAATATTTTACCTCAATAGCCCTTTTATTTCCTTTCCTCAAAGACTTAAGATATATTCAAATATATCCATTTTATTGCATAAAATTATATTTATAGAATGAAATAATTAAATTTAAAGCATGGTGCTAAATTGTTTATTATGTGATGTTGTGTAGTAAGAATACACATGAGTTTTCTTAGTTCTACATGTACTGTGTCTCTGCTGGTCACAGAAAAAGGCTGATCCTTCAGATTACCACTGTGAACTCAGAGAAGTATATTTTACTTAGATGAAAGAAAAAGATATATTTAATTATCCCTAAAATTGGACATTTTGTTTTTTCTTTCAAGGTTAGGAAGGTACACATTTTTGCTGGGAATAGGGTAAAGAAAGCTAGAAACTAGAAAGAGGATAAGTCCAGCCTAACTGTCTGTTACAAACAGTTGGCACATTACACCTAGGGCCTCTGAAAGTTCTGAAGGGTATGTAAAATGTTTTCCTTGTTTTTAAAATAAGGTAAAAGCAATATTTTGTTTTGAATAAAATGTTTTAATATATTGTATTATTCTACTCAACTTTATACCGATGTAGTTGTAAGGGTAATTCACCAATGATCATCATGGTGTAACCCTGGGTGAAGTCCGTGTGGTAGAGTGCGAATCAGTATATGTAAATAAGTGAGAATTAGGCACTATGGGGGTTACTGTCTCAGAATGACTCTTCTGGTGGACAGACCAAGATACATGCCAGACTTTTACTCCATAAATGTCTCATAACTCCATTTGCAAGTCTCAATGGTGAGGGAGTGAATACTTATGTGGGAAACGCCTTTTCCTGAGTGGGCTTGTTTCCTTGTTACTGTGCAGTAGAATTGCCCTAGAAATGACTGATGTGCCCCTTAGGTCTCATATAAATATAGTGACCAGAATAAACTGGGATATGTAATTTTTCTGTGCCTTCCATCTTACAGGCTTATTAACAGAGTTTATGCAACTATTTATGGGGAGATACCTTTTCTTTAGTGGCTATTTTGGGTTATATGGATTTTCCCATATCGAGGCACTTTACCTATCAAAACTTCCTGTAAAGTTGCATTTTCAGGCAGAATGGAGTTGTTAAAAATAATCAAATAATGCCTTAGAGACATGCTTTAAAGTGAAATTATGAGAGAGTGAACTAAGAGTAAGAATACATTGAGAAAATGTGGGGAAAGAGTCATTTATACTCTCTTTGCCTATATATTTTTCTCTGTATTCTGTGTCTTCAGTGATAAGTTTCATGCAAATAGCTACTTAGAGTGTTTAATTTTAGAATTATAATTGAGCAGAAATTCTGAAGGAACCTCCTATACAATAAAATTAGACTTCGGATTAGACATAGTTTGTGAAGACTTGCTGGGATGGTTCGTTTTATGCATCAAGTAAGATAGGCTATGGTAACATGCTGATAAACAGTAGTCTATATGTAGCTCTGAAGGTATTTCATTACTGTAGTTAACATTTAGAATCAGTTTAAGAAAAGCAGATTGACCTCCTTGATGTGGATGGGCTTCATCCGATCAATTGAAGGTCTTAAGGAAAAGACTGCACTTTCCTGAAGAAGGGAAATCTACCTGGAGATTGCAACCTAGAAACCTCAACTGAGTTTCCAGCCTTGTGACCCACTCCATAAATTTTAGAATAAAACTTCAACTCTTACCTAAATTTTTACCTGACAGCCTCCTCTACAGATTTCAGAATTTCTAGTATCCCTAAACAAGGATTTTTCAAATCCTTGAAAAAAAATCTCTCTATCTGTAATAGATATATAGATTTTTTAAGAAAGCCTTATTGAGATATAATTCACATATTATACAATTCACCCATTAATAGTGTACATCATTCATTTCTACATTTGTTTATGGAGTTGTGTAATGTCCCCATAATCAATTTTAGGACATTTATATCACCCCAGAAATACAGTTCATTACCATTAATGGTCATTTCCCATTGTTTACCTCTGAACTATCTTTTCCTCCCACTCCCAGTTCCAGGCAATCACTTATCTACTTTCTGTCTCAATTAATGCCTATCATGATCATTTAAAAATATGTCTTCCACATTACTGTAATCATTCGTTCTTTGACCAACATCTTTCCATCTGCCTTTCCCCTTTAATCACCCTAGTCTCTGAAACCATCATTTGACTCTGCTTCTCTCAGATCAACTTTTTAAATTCTACATATGAGAAACATCATATGACAGTTATCTCTCTGTGCCTGGTTTATTTCACTTAACATAATGTTCTGCAGGTTCATCAAGTCACAAATATAGGACTCTCTTCTTTTATAATGGATGAATAATATTCCATCATGTGTACATACCACATTTTCTTTTTCCACTTTTCCATTAATGGACACTTAGTTAAATTCCATGTCTGGCCATTGTGAATAGTGCTGAAATGAACATGGGAGAGTAGAGGTTTCTTTGACATAATACATAAAGTAGTGGGATTGTTGAATTATATGGAAGTTTCATTTTTCATTTTTTTAAAGAAAGTTTCATACTGTTTTTACAATGGTTGTACTAATTTACATCCCAACCAACATAGTTAGAAAAGATTCCCTTTTCTGGAGAAAACAACTTGCCAATACTTGTCATGTTCTGATTTTTTGATAATATGCATTCTAATACATGTGAAGTTATAGCTCAGCGTGCTTTTTTTTTTTTTTTTGCCTTATCCTGATGATACAGGGTGGGTGGCACCCCTGCCAGCTCACAGAGCTGAGGGGAGGACCTGTCTCTCAGCCCTGGGGGTGTTTGTGGGGCAGCCACTGGCAGAGAAAGTGAGGGTTGGAGGGTGGGGGCATGGGGGTGCACAGAAGGCTCCAGTAGCCAGAGGGGCCAGACAACTGCTAGGGATACAGGAGCACCTTAGTGTCTCCACCCTGCCTTCTGTGTCCCTTCCCTTACACTTGTGGCTAAACAGGGGAGCCCCCATTTCCAGGCCTGGTCAATTTCTTTCTTTCCTTTCTTTCTTTCAGTTTTTGGCCAGGGCTGGGTTTGAACCCACCGCCTCCGGCATATGGGACCAGCAGCCTACCCTTTTGAGCCACAGGTGCCACCCCCCAGTCCTGGTCAATTTCATGTAAGTTTCCTAGGCCTGGGAACAGAAAGGATTGTATCTATTAATTTGTTGGGCTATATATATGCCCCCTAGACACAGGACCCAGAGAGATTTTTTTCTGACTTCAGTTTTCCCTCTACCAGGAACTTTGGTGCTTTCTCTGTATTCTTTTCTGTAAAATAAATCCTGTCTTACCACTGACCCATGGTCTGCAGATCCATTCTTTGAATATCTGAGACCAAGGACCTATTGAAGAAGAAATTCCAGTATCATAAGGACATAAAAAAGAGCCAAAGATTAAATGCACTTCAATTAAAAAAATAGCAAACTAATAGTAGAACCCTCTTCAGCAATAATAGAAATTAGAAATATACATAGTAAAATTTCAGTTCTAACCACAGAGAGTAATAGAAATTACTAGAAAGAAATTATAAATTCAAAATCATATGAAATTAAAATGAATGCTAACAATAATAAAATTATATAAAGAATAACATTGTTAATGGGCAATGTCTGTGGCTCAGTGAGTAGGGTGCTGGCCCCATATGCCAGAGATGGTGGGTTCAAACCCAGCCCTGGCCAACAACTGGAAAAAAAAAAGAATAACATTATTAATTTATTTCTTGATTTATCCTCAATTATTTTGATTGCAGTTGATTGCAGATATGCAATCACATTTGTTGACAGAGAAGATACTAGAACTTTATGTTATCTGAGCCTCTGAAAGAGTACTTGGGGTTTTAGTTGTGTAAATCATTGGTAATTATTCCGATGTAAACAAAAAGATTCTCATGTGTTTTATATAAAGACAGTTTGAAAGCTATTGATATAGACAATATCTAGTCTGAAATATTCTATGAAATTCAAAGGTAGAATAATGGAAATTATTTCATTGTTGTGCCAATGAACTTTGAGTACAGTCTTAGTGAGGACAGAGTGAGAAACAATTGGAATGGAAAGATTAAGGCCCTCGTTCTTTCCTTGAGGGAAAAAAACGTGGGGGACACTATTCATTATTATACTCAATATATATGTAAATCCTAGTTATCATTTAATAGCATAAAACATACTTCATTATATTATGCCTATTTTATACAAGAATAATAATCTTAATTTCATAAGTTTTCTCTTCTATTGTAAGAATTGCTATTAGCAGAAAGTGGATTAAAATCATAATTTCCATCTTGGTTTTTATTTGTAAATAAAAAGAATATATTTGAAATATTTGACAAGGGCAGATTGCTTTAAAATATATTTTCACTTTTTTTTTATTAAATCATAGCTGTGTACATTAATGCAACCATGGGGTACAATGTGCTGGTTTTATATATAATTTGAAATGTTTTCATCAAACTGGTTAACATAGCCTTCATGGCATTTTCTCTCCCAATATTATACAATACTCTATCATAGATATATTACATCTATAATAATTTTTAAAAATCAACATAGGGAGGGTGCAGCAAGATGGTGGATTAAAGACATCTCCTTGCTGGCTACTCATGGTGATGCAGGGAATGTGGCCTTCAGCCACCTCTGGCTGGGGGAATTTGCACAGAAAGATCACTATGGCAGCACAGTAAAGCAGTAGGAGACCTCAGGAACCAAAGAGGAGGTCTGGGGCTCAGGAGAACTAATGCAGAAGGCAGGTGCTTCATTCTAGCAGAGGCCAGCCTGTTGGCCAATTCTCCCATGGAGGTCTGGGGACAGGGAAGTTTGTCAGGCAGTATTTTGATTTTGGACTAAGCTGCTCACTGGAGCAGTGAATCGAATGAACAGCATCCAAAGGACAGTTTTGAAAACTGGGTGCAGTGTTTCTGCCACTGGCTTGGTTGCTGGTGGGAAATCACCATTGTGGGAAGACTGCTTGTACAGGAGGATCAATCCTTGTGTCCTAGTGAATGGGGGCTCTGGAATGCCAGGTGAACTCCACTGGCCATCCCTAGGGTGAGTTGAACATCCCTTGCATGCTCAAGGAACGCTGCTTTGTTGTCAGGGGAAACAGTGTGATAGGCCTCCTGGGAAATCTGGAGAGAGCTTTGGGACCTCAGTTCCATAAAAGAAGCCAGGAAGACAAGATCTGCTCTCCTATGCAACTAGAGAGTGGTTTTTGACCTCCTTTATATACCGTAATTCCCATGTGTTCTCTGTCCCATAACAACACCACAACAGCACCTAGTGTCCATTCAATATTTGCGATACACACACACGCGCGCACACACACACACACATATTATATTGTTTTTTACATTTTTTGCTCCCTTTTTAATTTGTTTCTTAGTGGTTTTCTTTTCTTTTTTGCCTCATTTTTTTGTTGTTGTTTGTTGCTGTTCTGTGATAAAATTTTTATTTTTTACCTTGATCAGAAACAAAAATTGGGAAATAGCAAAAGGTATCACTGAGATAGAAGAGGTTATCTCATCTGGGTACATTGGTTCACGCCTGTAATCCTAGCACTCTGGGAGGCCAACGTGAGTGGATTGCTTGAACCCAAGGTTTAAAGACCAGCCTGAGCAAGAGTGAGACTCTGTGTTTGAAAATAGCAGGGCATTGTGGTGCCTATATTCCCATGTATTTGGAGGCTGAGGCAGGAGAATCACTAGAGCCCAACAATTTGAAGTTTCTGTAAGCTATGACAGTGCAACACTCTACTGAGAGTTACGAAGTGAGACTCTATCTCAAAAAAACAAAAAGAGAGAGGGATTTTTTGACAAATCCTTGATAACTAGAATCTATAGAGAACAAAAATTAAACAACAGAAAGAGAAAACAATCCCATCTATCTCTGAGCAAGAGACATGAACAGAACCTTCTCTGAGGAAGACAAAAGAATGTCTAGCAAACGTAAAAAAATTATCATGTTCCCTAATTATTAGAGAAATGCAAATAAAAACCACCCTGAGATATCCCCTAATCTCATTGAGAATAGCCCACATCACAAAGTCCCAATGTTACAGATGCTGGTACAGACGTTGAGAAAAGGGAACACTTTTACACTGTTGGTGAGATTGCAAACTAATATAGCCTCTTTGGAAAGAAGTATGGATAATCCTCAAATAATTCAAATTAGACCACCCATCTCACCCTGTAATCACACTACTAGGCAGTTACTCAGAAGAAAAAAAAATCATTTTGTGATAAAGATACTTGCACTAATATGTTTATTATAGTTCAATTTATAGTCACCAAGATGTGGAAACAATCTACTTGTACATCATGGTATATACAGGGCAGAAATAAAATTTGTGTGCAATTTAAATTAGTTTACTACATAAATATCATATATATCATGATTACTTTAAGCCATAAGAAAAGATGATGACTTTATATCTTTTATATTAACATATATGGAGATGAAACACACAATTCTTCGTAAAGTGTCACAAGAATAGAGAAGCAAATATCCAATGTAGTCAATTTTGTTATGAAGCCAGTATGTAATCTAACACATATCCACACAGGAGAAAAACTTCATTCTATTAAAGTCAGAGGGGTGGGGGAAGAAGGAAGCAGAGAGAGGAGAGAGAAATTGGTGTGCTCTCATTTAAAGGACATAAGGTAAGGGTGTATGGCACACCTTTTGAGTGTGGGAGCCAACTACAATATGGACCTAATAAATGCAAAAATTTTTACCTCATTGTCAGTACCTTCACAATAACCTCAAATAAAAAAATCATAAAATTAAATATTGTGAAGCTAATATTATGAATCTTGTGTTTGTGTTATATTCTTATAATTAAAAATTCATTTAAATTCAACTAATAATTATTATCAAGCACTGTGATAGATGCTATACATGCCTTATTTCGTATAATGCTCATGGCAACCCTCTGAGACAAGTATACACTACTCTGTTCACCCTTGAAGGATCTGGGGTTTAGGGAGGTTGATTTCCAAACACATGGCTGAAGTGACATTAGATATTTTCTTTTCTGTAATTAAAACTCAGACTCTCATCTTCAAAAAAGATATACAAACAGCCAAAGACACATTAAAATGTTCTCAACCTCACTTACCATTAGGAAAATGCAAATCAAAACTATAATGAGATACAACTTCACACTCATTAGCCTGCTACTATTAAAAAACAAAAACAGAAAATAAATGTTAGGATACCGAGGAACTCTTGGTCAAATGTAAAAGGTTACAACTTCTATGAAAAAACAGTATTGTGTTTCCACAGAAAATTAAAAATAGAATTTCCATCTTATCCAGAAACTCACCAAAAGTGAAAACAGATCTTTAAAAGATATTTTGATACCCATATTTAGCAGCATGACTCCAGATTGCTATGGAACATTCCAAGTGTCAATGGATATGTAGTAGCTAGAATGAACAAGCAAAATGTGGTATATACAGATAGTGGAATGTTATTCAGCCTGGAAAAGGAACAAAATTGTCACATATGCTACAATGGGAATGAACCTTGGGGATATTGATGGTAAGTAAAATAATTCAGACACAAAAATACAAGTACTATATGGTTCCACTTATGTAAGTTAATTGAGCAGCCAAAATTATAGATATAAAAGTAGAATGGTGGTCGATAGGGGCTGGAACAAAGGGAAAATGGGGAGTTTTTATTTAATGGGCAAGAGCTTAAATTTTATAAGAGGGAATGTGTTATGGAGATTTATGGTGGTGTATAAATGCTTTACAATTAATACCACTATTCTATTTGATTAGAAATTGTTAAGATGGTAATATGTGTATATTACCACAATAAGAAATGGAGGAAAAGAAGTATATTATAGTGATACCTAATTTATATTTTTAAGAGGACAGAGATTCTATTACACACATTAGCTGGCGTGTCATAGAACATTTCTAAATGTTAGGTGATGAAACATTTATTCTTTCCTATTTCCGTTTTTCTCAGCACCTCCTGAATAAAGCAATTTTAGTGATGTATCATGCTAACGGTAAAGGAATTTGATCTCAAATGTGTTAGGACTAAGGCTGGTGTTTATATTTCTACTTTTCACTCTTAGTAACCAGCACAGTGGCTGTTTATTATTGCTGCTCAATAGCTATATTCCTAAATGTCTTAGTATTCACTGGCCTTCACGTCCATGTATGTTGTCTGCAAGGCTAGCAGCTGATGGCAGCCCTACACTATAGAATGATATCTTTGGAAGTAGCTCTATTATATAAGAAGTTCCATTCAATGAAGCTGAATTTTAGTAGTTCAGTTCAATTTCCAATTTCAATTGCAAACAGATAAAAGCATGTCTTCAAAATGAATTTGTGTAGTTTCTTATAAGCATTGAAAGGACTTAAAGCAGCAATTTACTTTTTTTTTTTTTTTTTTTTTTTTGACATAATGCTTTCCACAGGCTGCAATCTGTTTTCCTGGGCAAAGAATCAGAAAATCAAACATTTTAAGAGATAGCCATGTACTGAAAGAGGTAAAGTGACCTAAACACCTATTATCCTGAAAATTGGAAGACATTTAGATTTTCTAAAATAATAAGATGCCTCTTTTTATTTATTATTAACTTTATTATCTGTCTTTTACATTGAACACTTAGAATTAATTTTCTGTGAAGCTCTGAAAACTACAGGCCTACAGATCTGGAAAAAGAACATTGCCTGTCTTTACTTAAATATACACCAATGGCTGTCATTAGGGAATTAAAAAAATGCTGCCCCAGCAGTTTATTCCCCTTATTGTGTACTGTGTTTTCTAGTCCCTCCTTCTAATTTCCCACTGAGTTTGATGTGACTTCTTTTTGCTTGACCATGCTGTATTTTTCTCATTTGGTCTTGTCCTTGCTCAGCTCATCAATTTCTTAGTACAGTTCTTTCTCTTCTTCTGAAGATTGGGATTAAGTCTGAAAAATTATCTTTTCTTTATTTTGAAATCTTCAACCCATAGACTAACTCCCTGGTTGTTCCATAGCTGGGTCCATGAATGTTCTCAGCTGCCAGTTGACAGATAGTAGCTTTGCAGAGCAGGTGGGTCACTCAGTCTCCAGACAGATAAATCTCCCACAATCCACTTAAATTTTAAAAGACAAATCTGTGTGGGAAGGAAATTTCTTTGCTTCATATTTAACCATGGGAAATATTCTTTCTGAGAAGAACACTGAAGTAAGAAAGAACTATGTTGTCATCAGTCACTTATCCTGGACACTTATAGACTATGAGCAGAAATTGCTATAATTTAAATAAAAAATTGTACTTAAACATTTAAATCAGTCTTCAGTAGTTAGAGAGTATATTTTTATAGTTCATATTTATCACAAAAGTGCATATTCAGAATAATTTTTATTCTAGAATTTTCTTTACTTTGAAGTGAAATTCTCATTTCTTCTTCTTCCCTTCCTATCCTTTCCCTACGTATTTAATTCCAGATTTACTTCACTATTGCATAACTTAAGCAAGATTGTATTTTATTTATTTGTTTATTTCTGCTTGTTTGTTTTTTTGACTCACAGCATTCAGGCAAAGGCAAAACAACTTACTATACTAGAGTAAGCAATGGATTTGGGGAAGAAAATATCAATGCTTTCAGGATTTGGTGATGAAAACTACCAATGTTGCATTTTACTATGTGTTTAGATGTGCAAGTAGAGTGAATACTGTAAGCCTAAAAAAAAATTTTAAACCTGCTATAAATATAATCTCTTGGGAAACACTCCAATTTCTTCATCTACCACAACACAGGAAGCGTGTTATAGTCACAATAAGTATTCGTTGAACAGATGGTATGTAATTAAATAGAGTTGAACAAATAGGTATACTGGATTCAATACTATGTTCTGTGCTAACGTTGTCCCCCACTTTCCCTAGTATTTCAAAAATAGCACTTCTAATTAAAAATCTATTGCCATTTATATTTCTGCTTCTTCACTCCTGTTCCCTTCTGTTTTTGTGTTATTAATGCATGGTTTATTTCTTGCTACTTTTTAATCAATTTCCACTTAAAATTGGACAGGCATTATGCTGAATTTCAGGATACAGAAATGAATAATATTTCTTACCTTTGCTAGTTACAGTCTAATAATCTAGGGAAGTATTTAAAATAGGTAATAATTCAGCACGATAAATATAGGAACAACTATACAAAAAAAAAAAGTAGTGGTTACTAGTCCAACTGATTATTACTATTACAAAGTACTAAAGTTTGCTTCCCTTTGTAGACCAGGCACTATATGTTAGACATAATATTTTGAATTATTACGTTACCTTTTTGTGTGCATGGGGGCTTTATACATTTTAAAGAAAACTGGTTTTTTAAGTAAAAACAATACATATTTATTAACAGCAATTCAAACAACAGATCCAAGATAAAAGAAGAAATCAGAAGCCACCTAGAATACCGTGACCCAGAAAGAACCTCCTTAAGTTGTAGAACCTCCCTACATAGACCAGACATGCACACGTGTATGTATCAGTGCAGTAGGCCTAGTTCCTTACAGTGGCCACCTTTGTATGTTGACTAGTTTGCTACAGTCTCTTGGGTGGTCAACTTAGAGAGCTTCTATTGTGTTATTAATATTATGTGACTATTACATGAAATTCCTATCTATGTAATATGTAGATAAGAGGAAAGTAATATTTAAATATAATAACATTTGCTGTGTTTAAGTTTTTAAAGTGAAAATATTAATATTAATGGAATTAAAGAGGTAAATGAAACAGGTGAAAGTATGTTGACAAATGTTTCCTTTTATATGAAAAATATTATTTTCCGAATATAGCTACAGGTATTTGTTTCCTAATTGAGCTCTTAGGTTATAAAAATCATTATGGAATTTATTTTAGTAATATTTCAGTTAAATTTCACCTTTAGATAGAATGGAAGGATGCTGTATCAAAGCTGTAAATTGGCTACATTCTCCCACCTTAACCCCCAACATATTTGGTTATTAAATTTATTATTAAAATGGCATTGTGATGTTGATATTTATATGAGCTACCTAATAAATTAATATACATGGTTTAGGTGTATACTGTTTACACTTGGTCTGTAACGTGTACCACGTCAATTTCTTAGTGTTAAATTTTGAATCATTGCTTGTTCAGCCAAATTTCATTATCAACACATTTTTAAGTGATTATTTCTGTGTTCTCCTCAGGCATCTGCACTTAGTTTTCTACTTTAAATGTATCAAAAGAATGGCACTAGCTCTTCCAGTATATCATGACACTTTTTTAGTGTTAAATTTTGAATCATTGCTTGTTTGGCCAAATTTGATTACCAACTCACTTTTAAGTGATTATACATTCTGTGTTCTCCGTTGTTTGTGTAGGAGCTTCTACCTTCTGATTATTTTTAACTAAAATGCAAATTGGAATGGATATCATATCCTTTGATTAGACTTATTTTTAGCTGATATGCATATATAGGCTTTACTGCCTTCTGAAATTTAACTTTGTTATAGAGAAACCTGATTATTTTTCATTAAACTTGAAGTGTGATAATGTAGATTTTAATTGCATCAATTTTTCTGAAACAAATTGTACTTTTTTATCTAAAATTATAATTCTTTTCTTTATTTTTTAAATTTTTCTTTATTAAAGCATAACTGTGTACATTAACATGTTTATGAGTTACAATGTGCAACTTTGATATATAATGTGGAATGCTTACATCTAACTGATTAACATCACCATCTCCTCACTTACTTATTTGTTGTGGTAAGACATTTATACTCCGTTTGATAACGTGTCATTGCATTATGCACATTAGGTGAGGAGCTGGAACATATTCTTCTTAGTAAAGCATCTCAAAAAAGGAAAAAGTACCCAATGTACACAATACTACTATGAAATCAGTATATAATCACTTACACATTCATAGCTATGGTAAAATTATAATCCTTCTTACACATGAAGGAGATTTTTCTGCATTATAACATCAGATACTTTTTCTCTATTATTTACTGGATTTACTCCCTTTACTCACTCAGTTATTCTTTGGGTTCATTTCCACTTGTGCTCTGGAGATTTTACTTTCTCTACTGTTCTTCAATCTATTTCATCTTTTGTCTTTACTGTCATGAATTTAAAGCTGTTATTTCTGTTAGCAGTTCAACTTCTAGCAAAGTCCAGTCCATTTAGGTTTATTTCATATTATTTTGCTTTGTTTCTGCTTAAGTTGTTTATGCTAAAATGTTGGTCCTCATCTTGCTATTTCCTGTAGACATAACAAGAGATAAGATAATAGGGTCATTTATGACCAAGGAAATGGATTCCAAGTGAGAAGGTAACATTCTTACAGCCCAAAGCTTTAAACAGTAGAGTGGAGTTTCAATTCAGGTTTGCCTGTCACCTGCTTGTCTTCTACACTTCACCCTGTTGTTTACCCCTAGCCAAGTAAATGATTAGAATTTGTTGTTGTTATTAGGCCAAATTAATTGAGACTATAGTTTTACTCTTCAATTACTTTTACCAATGCTTTTGACTCCATAGATTTTTTTTTAAAGTTATTTTGGACAGTGAAATTCTGTATAGGAGTAGAGGCTTCAAAAGTTCCAATGGATTTTAAATAGCAAAGATCTGTTGGATAAGGCAGCATACGATGTTTGGTTTCACTTCTGTGTGGCTCTGTTTAAAGACAAGATTGTTAACTGAGACCTTTCTTAGCATCTTTGTAAACAAGAATAAGACCAAGAAGAGATGCTCTGTCTGCACTTATAGATGCCTAGATTTCCTCCACCACTGGAGGAGAACTGTTGTAAGATTAAAGCAAAATAAAATAAGATCATTTCCAAGGTCACTGTTCCCATGACCACTTGGAGAGTCTAAACTTCCAGAAAGAACTGGAATGCCCACCTGAAAATCAGAGGCCACAATCTGGAGATGTATTAAAAGTAAAGAAAAATGAAGGGCTTGATATGGAGGTAAAACGACTTTCTCTCTTCTTGTGGAGAACATAGGTCTTTGGCAACTTCGATTATCAAAGTCAGTCACATTGACTGAGACAAGTCTGGCCAACTTTCCGTCTATCAGAACCCAATGATCAGGAAAAAGTGTGCTTGATGAGATAAGCATAAATTTTTAATCTGTGGTTTTAGATAATGAAAACTAAATCCAATTTTACACAACTTTTTGTCTGCCCCATTTAAGAACGTAAGAAATGTTTGTAAAAGATCTAAGAGAACAACATTTTTAACTGGAAACATAGATTCCAAACAAAGAAATTCTACAAAGAGTGTGTGTCTGTGTGTAAAAGCATTTGAGACACTTACAGGACCAGATTCTCCCTGAGCACACTGAAGCATTCCATATTGTGGGATTCAAACATTCAAACAAGATACGCCTGTTTAAGAGTTTGAGTCTCACAATATGGAATGTGAGTGGGAGAGTGAGTGAGGGCAGTTCTCTTGCTCTCCCTAAGTTTATTTTACTCAAATGTAAATAAACTCCAGGGTCAGTAGATTCTTCATAAAATTTCATATTTACGTGTTCCCTTCTATCTTACAATTCATATTGAATCATGACCATTGTTTTAGATGAGCAAAGAGGGATGACCATTTTTATTATATCTTGATCATTTATGAAATCTCTGGGAGATGGGTGAAATGTTTAAATGTGTTATTTAGTGTTTCTTGAGTGGAATCACTTCTCAGAATGAGGATAATAATGTTGAAATAAATGAATACATTTTTAAACAGCCTTTTAAGTGGCTAAATTAGGTCCAAGTGTTATCTAGAATATGGATGAATCTTTTATTCTGGAATGCAAAATTTTAGAATGGACTTTTGCTTTACAAACATTTTAAATGAATGCCCTAAGTTTATGTTTAGGCATACTCTGCCTAACACTTCCTGTCTGTATCTTCTACAGTTGTTTCTCTGGAAACAACTTGGTCATCATTTCCTACTCGGTAATCATTTCCTACTCAGTAATCCTTTTAGCTCATTTATAGCTGTGCTAAGAAATAGGAGCCACCCTGACTCATCAGCGAGTATCTTCTTCTCTTTCCCAGGCACAATACAAATATTTAAGACTTCACACTATTTGTCTCAGTTTCTTTGGGAAGACTTACTTATTAGACAGATTTAATAAGTAGTTTTTCACTGTGTTAAATAGGTTTGTCAAGTCTTTGAGCACAATTCATTTTTTTCTGAAGAACCAATTTTATTTTGCAGAAACGAATGGATATAATATCCTGCAAACAACTACAAAAGTTATTTGTCTGTGACAAATTGAGGATCAGGGGATCTTTCTTTGGTTTTTACTCTGTCTTATTTCCTTTATCTGTCCTGTAGGTTAGTAAATATAGCAATTTAAAAATCCGAAGATAGTGGCAATTGTTAAAGTCTGTTTCATGATAATTATTTTTTTTCTAGCACAAAAAAGAAGTATTTCAATAGTATTTATTCATCTGGAATTCTGGGTAAAGTTATTCTGCATGAAAATAGAGTGATGAAAGTTTCTAGTGCTTGAACATTTTGATTTAAATGTCTATATAGAAGGAGTTCTATAATGTGTTCTACCTGGCTTTAAATGAAAGCATTTTTCATGCAAATAGTGAGGGATAGGCAGCGAATAAACTCAGCATTTTCATTATTTCTGGCACTTAAAACATATACATTTTATTCACTGAAGACAGAAAATAAACAAACAAAAATCTCCAAACAATTACTAAACATAATTGTAGTTTACAATGCCAATTTTGTTCCCCTCAAAAAAAAAAAATTACCTTCATGTTCCTTTTTCTTTACAACTAATGGACAATAAATACATCAAGAATACAAAAATAGTTTTCTTTGTTAAACCTTGGGATGCACGGTCAGGACCCTGAAAAAGATGAGCATATATTTGTACAAAAATGGGTATGTATTAGCTTGAGAATAACACTTTAAACTGAAATGTCCTTCCTGAGCAGGAAAAAATCTGAAAATATTCTAGTGAGGCATTAGATATTAAGCGTCTCTTTGATATTTGGGAGGTACTTCAAAACACCAAAATTTCAAGCCAGATAGGCATTTAATCAATTTCCAGCTAAGCCACTTAATAGCTGTATAAACATGGGAAAGTTACTTAAATTCCTTAACAAGTTAAAAAATTATTATTTTACTTCTATTTCAAGGAGAGTATCAAGAGAAATATAGAACAAGCAGGGTGAGTGCCACAGAGATTATCCCTTCTAAATGTTATATCAGTGCCAATATGTATGTTACATATATTCATGGCTGTACCATTCTACTGTTCTAATACTATATTGATCATTTTTATGCATTCTAAATCATTTCTGGATCGAAGATCTTTGTTTTATGCCTTGTACTTTAGAACAGTTTTAAGTTTACAGAAAAATCAGGTGGTGCAGGTTACCTATTGATGTGTTGATAAGGTTTAAGGAGAAGCCTAGTATAATTCAGCAAGTCTATGTATTAAACCTAGGACATTTTGATGTTGTTTATTCAATAGAATCTTGGTGTATTTTAAACTCTAGTTAAATATTATATACAATTTCTTTCTCTTTTTTTGGCTACCTTTTTTTAAAAGAATTGAAAGAGAACTATACTTAGGATTTAAAATATTTTATTTATGGTTTGTATGCATTTCTAATTTTCTCTTCATTTATATCATAGATTTATTGTTGGTTTCAGGATCTACTGAATTGTCTGTGAGAAAGCACCTGAAATTAGATTTTTTAGACTACTAATGATTTGTTGGTATTGCAAGTTTGATTATTTCATGTAATCCATTGGGGGGCTTGTAATGCTTTAAAATCTTATTCATACAAAAGTATTTCATTGTACTCAGCTTCTCATAAGAAAGAAGAAGAATGTGGAAATTAGTGAAGATATTTTTGTAGGCTTCAAAAAGCTAAAATAAAAGTTAATGTTAAGGTATTATAAAAGTCCATATACTTTATTTTCAAGTGAACCACAAGGCCTACATCAAAATATATATTTTAAAGATGCCCATGAAATGGATTATCTTTTATTTTTTCCTACCCAGTAGCAATTAATCAAGGTTAGTAAGTTGGCTGAGAACAGGAAAAAGTAGGAAAGATTTAAAGCAATGATAACATGTCCAAAAGGAACACCATACTGGTTTAATTTAGCACACTGGCAAACTGCTTCATTGGCCAGGATTGTTTCTGAAGGAATTATTACATTACACAAAAGAGAAATAATTGTGTAGAATTATCCTACTTGTACAAAAAATATATGTACATTAAGTTATCATGTGTGCAAAACATTTTAGAAATATTTCACCTGTAGGTATTTAAATGATGTTGGAACTCTGGAGAATTTAACCACGAGACTCAGTTCCTGGAGAATAGGGATAAGTGATTAATTATATTACACAGAATCTTGGCCTCCATAAATTCTGGCTTGCAGCAAAACTAGACTTTCAACAAGAGCATTGTGAACAAAATGAGAACACTATACATTGACAGAATTCTGTCTTCATAAGATAACAATTTCTTTCCAGTGAAATATTCTCCTTACATAGAAATTCTTTCTTTCTTTTTTTTTTGTAATTTTTGGCTGGGGCTGGGTTTGAACTTGCCACCTCCAGTATATGGGACAGCGCCCTACTCCTTTGAGCCATAGACACCACCACTTTCTTAGAAATTCTTATATTTTGTTTTATTTTGAATTATTTGGTTTGGTTTCTAATCCTTAAATTCTTATAAAAATACATTTAAATTTTTCAGTGGTGGGCTTGCTTTTATAATTAGGAATAAATCTCATTATTTGTGGACTTTTACCCCCTACTGAGCTGAGATGATTTAAAAATGTTTCTTTTTTTAACCAAATTTTAATAAACCTTTTATATTATGAATTAAATATTGTTGATAAAAGTCTTATTATTAACTTTTCTTCTTTAAAAAATGAACATTTTTCTAGCATAAATTTATAAATGCAATATTGATTTGAAATGAAATTTTTAAATCATCAGAGCAAATATGCATCTTTAATTAAAAAGTAGAAATCTATTTTTAAATAATTTGAATTTAAGGTTAAAGTACATTGTAAGGAACCAAAATCAGTTTACAATAACCAAGATGTGCAAATAACCTAAATCCCCATGGACCCAGGAGAGGAATAACTCATTATTTTCTAGTTTAATATGGTGCAAATATACGTACAGTATATTTACAGTATCCAAATATACATACAAATTGAATAACCATCTGTAGAAAAATGAAACAGGATCTGTATCCCTCAGTACTCACAAAAATTAACTCAAGATGAAAAAATGACTTTAAACTTAAGACACAAAACCATAAGAATACTAGAAGAAAATGTTGGAAAAACTGTTCTACATATTGGCAAAGTACTTATAAAACGACCTCAATGGAAATCCCAGCAACAACAAAGTAAACCAAGAGAACTTGATGAAGTTATAAAAGCTTTTGCCTAGCCAAGGAAGTAATCAATAATCCTTTGTCTGTAGAGCAAAAATGCAACCTGTAGAATGGGAGAAAATATTTGCAAGCTATACATTCAAAACAGAGCTAATAAGAATTTACAAGGAATTCAAGGAAATCAACAAGAAGAAATCAAACAACTCTGTCAAAAAGGGGGCAAAAGACATGAACAGAGCTTTTCAAAAGGAGACAAATTGCCAGCAAGCATAAGAAAAATTGCTCAACATCATGAAACATCAGGGGAGTGAGACTTAAAATCACGATAAAATATTACCTTGTCCCTGATAGAATAGTTTTTATTTAAAAGTCCAAAAATAATAGATACTGGTACAGATGCAGAGAGAAATGCTTCTGCACTGTTGGTGGTACTACAAATTAGTACAGCCTCTATAGGAACGGTATGGAGATTGTCCAAAGAACTAAAAGCAGATCTACCATTTGATCCAGCAATCCCATTACTTGGTATTTACTCAAAGGAAAATAAGTCATTTTGTCGAAAAGACACCTGCACTTTAATGCACTTTATTTCAGCACAGTTCACAATTGCAAAGCTTTGGAATCAACCCAAGTGCCCGTCAATTCATGAATGAATTAAGAACATGTGGAATACATGTATCGTAGAGAGCTACTCGGCCATAAAAAGGATGAATTACTGTCCTTTGCAACAATTTGGATGGAATTTGAAGCCATTCACCTTAGTGAAGGAGCTAAGGAATTGGAAAAACATCCACCACATACACCCAATGTTAAATTGGAACACGTGTGCATAGATGGAAGTAAAAGTTAATAGAAATCAAGCAGGAGGAAGGGAAAAATCAGGATGGGTAAAAACCTATCTAACAAGTACATTGAACACTATCTTGGTAATGGTGTCATTTATCACCATGACACAAGCATTATAAAAATGATCCATTTAAGCAAAACTATGTGTACCATGTAATACTTTAAGAAAAATCTTTAAAGAAAAAAAAACTAAGCTCAAGACCTATTAACCTTAATGAATCTCAAATATAAAAAAAAAATTAAGAAAACCACATCAATGCACATTATGATACAATTGTTCAAAGCCAGTAATGGGGAGAAAATCATAAACATAACCAAAGAAGACAATGTCATGTGCAAAAAAACAAGGACAACAAAGACTGTAGATCTCACATCGCAACCAATGCAAGTATGAAGACAGTGGAGCAACATTTTACAAGTAGTAAGGAAAAAATCAACTAGCATTGTAGAATCCTGAGTCCAATAAAGATATCTTTCAAAATTAAAAGTTATATTATGATTCTTTTCAGGCATACCACATTTGAAAGAATTTACCACCAGTAGCCATAATTCAAAAAAATGTTTTAGAAGTTCTTCAGGGAGAAGAAAAATGATATCAAATGTCTACATGCAACCATGAATAGATGAATGGCACTGGGCATGGAACTACATAAATAATAACAATTGTTCCATTATCTTGAAACATAAATGGAACAATTGTTCCATTATCTCTTAAAAACACAATTTACCATGTTTACAAAAGTAATAACAATATAATGTGATGTTTAAAACATAATAAGGATAAATGCATGATAACAATGGCATAAATTTAGGAAACAAATAGAAAACTATCACTTCATGTCTCTTCAACTGTATTAGAATACCTCTTATACATAGACTGTGTTAAATTAAAAATATATACTTCAGGGCAGTGCCTGTGGCTCCAAGGATTAGGGCCCAGGCCCCATATGCCAGAGGTGGTGGGTTCAAATCTAGCCTTGGCCAAAAACTGCATAAAAAAAAAAAAAAACTTGGCACTTGTGGCTCAAACAGCTAAGGCATCAGCCACATACACCTGAGCTGAGCTGGCGGGTTCAAATCCAGCCTGGGCCCAGTGAGAGCTGCAACCAAAAAATAGCCAGGTGTTGTGGCGGGTGCCTGTAATTCCAGCTACTTGGGAGGTGGAGGCAGGAGGCTCACTTGAGCCCAGGAGTTGGAGTTTGCTGTGAGTTGTGATGCCACAGCACTCTATCCAGGGCGACAGCTTGAGGCTCTGTCTAAATAAATAAATAAATAAATAAATAAATAAATAAATACATGTATACTTAAATCCTAAAGCAACACCAAAAATAACAAAATAATAAATTATAACTAATAAACAACGAGAATAATATTTGATACAATACTAAATTAGTTAAAATGATACCAGAAAAAGTAAAAAATAAAACATACAGAAGAAAGAAATAAAAAATAAGCAGCCTGATAATAGATTTCAACTTAACTACATTGATAATCATATAAATTTAAATGCTATTGAAATTGTAATTAAATTGACAGAGGTTGCCAGATTGTATTAAAAAGTAATACCCAATAATTTGCTGTATACAGAAATGCAATTTTAATATAAAATCAGAAAATTATTAAAAGTAAGGTATGGTAGGCCAGGTGTGGTGGCTTGTGCCTGCAGTCCTAGTACTTGGGAGGCCAAAGTTGGGTGGATTGTCTGAGCTCACAGGTTTGAGATCAGCCTGAGCCAGAGCAAGACCTTGTCTGTAAAAATAGCCAGGCATTGTGGTAGGCACCTGTAGTCCCAGCTACTTGGGAGGCTGAGGCAAGAGAATTGCTTAAGTCCAAGAGTTTGAGGTTGCTGTGAGCTATGATGCCACAGCAAAGAAAAAGAAAGAGAGAGAGAGAGAGAAAGAAAGAAAGAAAGAAAGAAAGAAAGAAAGAAAGAAAGAAAGAAAGAAAGAAAGAAAAAGGAAGGAAGGAAGGAAGGAAGGAAGGAAGGAAGGAAGGAAAAGTAAGGGACAGGAAAATTTATAACATGTTAATATTATAGTAAGGAAAAGAGAGTTGAAGTGGTTATTTTAATATCAAAATACATTTAAGAATAAGAATATTACTAGGATAAAGAAAATATTTTTATAGTGATGATGGGATTCATACATCAAAAATATATAATTTCTTTAATGTTTTTATACCTAACAATAGATCTTAAAATTACATAAAGTAAAACTTACAGAAATTCAGGAAGAAATGAGCATAGGAAATTTAAACATACATCTATGAATAACTGATAGAAGAAGTAGATATATAACTAAAACAGAGAATATTTGAAAACATTGTTAATCAATTTAATCCAAATGACATTTTAAGGACACAACTTCTAACAACAGGTAAATAATTGGTGTCCAGCAGCCAGATAGACTATATTCTGGTAAATAAAACAATTCTCAATGAATTTAATATTTTATACCTAGTGTACTCTTTTAGAATAATGGAATTGAATTAGAAATATAATATAATAATATAATGATCTCTGGAAAAAGCCAACATCTCGGAAAAAAAATGACATCCTCATATGCACTCAAATCCATAGGTCATGTTGAGGGCTATGTTCTGTAAATGTCAATGGGTCAAATTGGTTGCTAATATTGTTCATTTCTTTTCTGTTTTTCATTATTTTCTATCTATTTTTTCTATCACTTACTGAGAGAAGTATGTTGAAACTTTAAGCAATAATTATTAGAAATTTAAAAACTATGCTATTTAATTTTTCTTTGTTAGATGCTCAACCCCATTTGTATCATATTTATCCTTTGTGTCATAGAAGGTCAAAATGGAAATTTAAAAGTATCTCAAACTGAATTAGAATGAATCAAAACATCAGAATATCTAAGATGCTCTTTATGTGGTACTTAAGGAGAATTGTCTTGCTCTAAATTCATATGTTAAAAAATAAGAAAGATCTCTAATTATCAACTTTAATTTATACCTTTAGGAACTAGAAAAGACACTAAATTCACAATTTTTCTAGAAGAAAGAAAGTAACGTAGAGCAGAGAAGAAACTATGCAAGTAAGATGAAAAACATAGAAATCAATGAAATCAAAAGCTAATTATCTGAGTCAATACAACTGATAAACCACTAGATAGACTGATCATTTCAAAAAGTGGAAACCTAAAATAGTATCAAAATTGGGAAAGATGACATCAAAATAAATTTTATCTAATGGATAATGGAAAATTTAAAAACTGTCATGCCAATACATTTAAAAATTTGATGAAATTGCCAAATTCCACAAAAGAAAAAAGTATCAAAGGAATGCAAGAAGAAATAGATCATCTGAGTAGTCCTTTATTTATTTAAAAAAATACACATAATTAAACGCTTTTCCTCTCACTCCACCCTCACCAAAATGGCTTCCTTGGTAAACACTACTAACCTTTTTAATGAAAAAATATCATTTCTAAATAAACCTTTGCAACACATTGAAAGCTATGAACATTCTTCAATTTATTCTATGAGGCCAGCATTAGGGTTATGTTAAAAGAAAACAAAGACATTACAAGAAAAGAAACTATAGACTAATAATTTATCATCAACATAGGATGCAGAATTTCTAACCCTTTCAGTAAATTACTTTTAGCAATACCTTAAACAGAATGTATAATATCTCGAGACCAGGTGAGATTTATTTCAAAAAAGCAAATTTGGTATAACATTTGAAATTCAAACTGTAATTAATCATATTAAAAATAGATGAGTGAACTATTTGGTGTAGCGAAAATGTTCTATATCTCCATATTTTGTTGGTGGCTATGTGACTGTGTAACTTTGTGGATACATATAGAATTATCTCCCTACAGGGATGATTTTTAATCTAAGTAAATTATATATCAATAAGTTTTACTTTATATCACATTAATAAAATTGAAATTTATAATGGTTCAAGAAGGATTTTGCTAAATATACATAGTTTCATATCTTAAAGATGGTGTTTTTAAATTTTATTTAACTGTATTTTGCTCCCTAATTCTCTGACCACAAAAAATAATAATGAATAGCAGTTAATCAAACAGCATCTATGTTGAGGTACAAAAAGGAACACAGTGTCTCCTGCCATAAATCTTCTTGTCCATATGGTAAAGGTACAACATTGGCACTAAAGCCTAATGTCCATCTGGACAAGGATACTTTTACTGCATGAGGCAAAACTTTTAAAATTAGCCATCTGTTTGTATGCCATTTTTGCCAAAATCCAAAACCTGTAAATAAAAGAAAACAATATGTACATGGAAAAGAGAATCACGAGGATAATCTGGCATTTATTTAGCACAATAGAAAGTCTTTCAAAAATATAAGTTAAAAGTTGTCAAATGCAATACCTTTTCTAACTTGAAAAGATACACCCTCTATATTTTCTGTGCAATAACATCTAATGCATATACTGATCTTCAAGTCCACAAAATGTCTTACTAATTTCCAGTTATCTGACCTTCATCTAAGAGTTTATGATTTAGACTGAACCAAGTTTATTCTGGTTTATTTTGGTGGTAATGAACAAGTGATGAATGTGTATTACTTATGTGTATTGGGAAGTAGTAGCCTGTAATTGCATGCTATTTCCTCAAGCGGCAATGTGAAATAATTAAGAACTCAGACCTTCAAATAAGATACACCCAGGTTCAAATCTTAGTTTTTCCTATGTCAACTGTGTAACCTTAGGCAAATTATTATATTTGTGCCTCTTCTGTGAAGAAGTGTTAATCTCAGCTGATTGGATATTTGAGGATTTAGATGAGAGGTCTTTGTCCAGCTTATAAACAATGAGAATGCATTTTCCACAGCTCTGGAATCTGGAAATGTGAGATCCAGGCTGCTGGTATGGTTGAGTTCTGGTGAGGCATTATTTCTGTATTGCAGACTGCCAACTTGTTTTACCCTCTCATGGGAGAAAGAGGGCTAGTTAATTCTCTGGCCTCCTATTAGGGTGCTAATCCGCTTGTGAGGGTTCCACTTTCATGGCCTAATTACCTCCCATAGGCCTCACTTTCAAATGCAAGTAAAACATTCAGGTTGCAACATGCTGACAATGAGGGGGTGTGAATGTTGATTTCATTGCAATACAGCATAATCATTACTTATGATAATGAATAAAATATTTATTAGTATGATTATTATCCTAAAATGTGCTTGTAAATACGAACAATGAATGGTGGTGAATATAATAATGCTAAGTTAATTACATATGCAAGGACTTTTTTCCAAATAAAATCATGTTCACAGTGAAAATATCTTTTTGGAGGGCCAAGATTCAGTCCACTAGATTTCCTTAACTGCTAAATCTTCCTACCCAATGCTTTTAGGTTTGGCACTTCCAAACTCATAATCTGTTTCCACTGTGTTCTAAATTTATGTTGCAAAAGTTGATATGAAGCGTTGGTGCAGATGACCCTAAAGTTCTCTCCTGTAGTATCAGTGTATCTGCCAATTTTCACAAGTGAGGACATGATTGAGTGCTTAATGTTTTTGCTGTACACGCAAAGACAAAAATGCATTAGATTTAGTCATTTGGACTTTATCTATAATTAACAAAGTTGGAGAAATCAGATCTACAAAACTTTTGAACTCGGTATTAAAAATCAAAACAATTTAAACATAAAAATAGTTCAAAAACATCGAGGCGATAACCCAGCATTAATCATAAGATAGTGGAGTTTCATTTTCTTTCTGAAACAAATCATATCTGTTCTCCTAGTTAGTCTATGTGGGTCACTGTGTTTATTAATTTATGGAATAAAGAAAGGCACTTGTTTTTGTAGTCAGATTGTTAGAAATTATTAGAGACCCTAAAAGGCTTTCTAATACTTCCACTGAAAAACTCCTGATATTTTTAGCTTCTAAAAAGAGGATGCCAAAATTGTAACACATTCTAAAAAGGGGGAAAAAACTGCATGAAATTTATAATACTTGAGTCAGGTTTGATTTCTGCAACTATAAGAGATACTCAAAGTGACTTGTATTTATCTTTTGTTATCAGTAAATATCAAGTATTATAATTTTAATCCAGTTTTTTCCTTTGTTAAAATGTATATATATATTTTGGCACTCCTGTGTTTGTGAGCTATAGGAATCATAATGAAATTTCTGCCAACATAAAATAAAATAAATACTATAATAAATACATCAAATATACGTGTCTACTTGTGATGAACTGTTTGGTGACCAGCACATTTTGGGGACAAGATTTTAATGAAGATCTAGCATGTCAATCATTTCCTGCACTATACTAGCTCCAAAGGCAATCTCTCAGATTCAGTAAGTTAACAAACTGTATATAGTTAGATTAATTGTGGTAGTAGATATTATTATGTTATAATATGCATAAAAATAATGTCATTTTAATAGCAACAATCATTACTTGCATGTTGTAAGCAATCATTACTTTTTGCTAGTATAGCAAAAAGAATATTCTTGGGACAGGTGATTTGAATTTGAATCTACTTTGTTTCAAATACCATGAGTTTGAGCTCAGCGCCTGTAGCTCAGCAGCTAGAGTGCCAGCCACATACACTAGAGCTGGTGGGTTCAAATCCAGGAGTGCCAAACAACAATGACAACTGCAACCAAAAAGTAGCTAGGCATTGTAGTGGGTGCCCACAGTGTTGTAGTCCCAACAACGTGGGAGGCTGAGGCAGGAGAACTGCTTAAGCCCAAGAGTTTGAGGTTACTGTGAGCTGTGATGGCATAGCACTCTATGCAGGGCTACAGCTTGAGACTCTGTCTCAAAAAAAAAAAAAATACCATGAGTTTGGACAAGTCTTATATCAAATTTGAATTTTAGTTAATAGTCAAAAAATAGGAGTAATTGTGCCTACTTGTTACTTTCCTGGGAAATGTTAAATTAACTGAAACAACATAAATAAAGCCAATTAATGGGCCTTGGAAAATAGAAAGTCATCAATTAATTCTTCCATTTTGAATATTATTTTGAATTAAAAATATAAATTATCAATAGTTATGGGGCACAACATGGTACTTTGACATGTTTACATACTGTAGATTAAGTCAAGCTAATGAACACTTCTATAACCTCAGAGTCACCATGTTTTATGAGTGATGAGAACATTTAACATTCATTTTGTACTAATTTTGAAATGGTTATTCTTAACTGTAGCCATATGCTGTAAGATAGATCACTAAAATGTATTTTTCCTTCATAATTGAAACTTTGTACCCTTTTACCATCTCTCCTCTGCATCTCTCCCCCGATAGCCTCTTTTAATTACCATTCTATTCCCCAGTTTTCCTAAGTTTGACATTTTTAGATTTCATGTATAAGATAGATCATGTTGTATTTATCTTTCTGTTTGTGGATTATTTCACTTGCCATGATGACCTCCAGATAAATCCATTTTGTCACAGATGATGGACTTTCTTTCTCTCCTGGGGCTGTAGACTGTTCTATCCCATATCTGTTTAATCCATGCATCTATTGATGGACACTTCCTTCCATATCTTGGGTATTGTAAATAATGCTGCAATATGCAGATATGCCTTTAATGTGCTGATTTCAGTTCCTTTTGCTATGTACCCAGTAGTGAAATTCCCAAATCATGTAGTAATTCTATTAGTACTTTTAGTTTATGGAGTTACCTCCATATAATGTTTGAGACAATTCACATTATCATGAACAGTAAACAAAGATTTCCTTTTCTCCATATTCTTGCCAATATTAGTTATCTTCTGTCTTTTAGCAATTCTAACAGGTCCAAGGTTATATCTCACCGTTGTTTTTATTTGCATTTCCATAATTAATGAGGTTGAGTACTTTTTCATATTTAAGTTGGCTACTCATATGTCTTCCCTTGAGAAATGTCTCTTCAGGCCTTTTGTCCATTTACAGATTAAGTTGTTTGTTTTATTACTACTGAGTTCCTTATTTTTTTTGACATTGGCTCCCTATCAATGTCTGTTTAACAAATATCCCCAATCATGGGTTGTCTCTTCAATCTGTTGGTGTCTTTTTTTTTTTTTTTTTTGGTAGAGACAGAGTCTCACTGTGTCACCCTCAGTAGAGTGCCATGGTGTCACCTAGCTCCAGCAACCTCCAACTCCTGGGCTTAGATGGTTCTCTTGCATCAGCCTCCCGAGTAGCTGAGACTACAGACACCTGCCACAACGCCCGGCTATTTTTTTGTTGCAGTTTGGCTGGCCAGGTTTGAACCTGCCACCCTCAGTACATGGGACAGGGGCCCTACCCACTGAGTCACAGGCGCCATCCTGTTGGTTTCCTTTGTTATGCATAAACATGTTGTTTGACATAATCCCATTTCTCTTCTTTTTCTTTTGTTTTAGAGTCATATCTGAGAAATCATTGTCACAGATGTCCCTTATGCTTTCTTCTTTAGGTCAGAATCTGAATATATGCATATTAAAGTTTATATTAATTTTCATTTGCTAGACTCCTTTAATCAAAGTTGAATAATTACTAATATATTTAGTAGTGACTGAATTATCCACATTCTTTTAGATGGCATCATGTAAGTTATCCTAAGGGCTAGAGTATTTAATTAACTCCTTACATCATACCACGCAAGATGAAAAATTCATTTATTTGCTATGTCAAGCAAGCCTCTGAATTAGGACCCTTCTGTCACAGACAGTACTGTAGCATGTAGCTGGTCATGCAGAGGAAAACTATCTTTCTTCTGCTGCTGATTTGAACAACTTGAACTTGTCATAAAGGGCAAAATGTGTTGAAATTTTCATTTTTTTATTTATAGCTGTTTTATTTGAGAGATGAGCTATTTCCATAATATTTGTCATTGCTCAATATCAAGAGTTATATTTTAAACACTTCACAAGTGCTTAAAATTGCTTTCATTTTCCTGAATACTAATAACGGGGACTGGGGAAACACTCTCAGCCATTGAAAAAGAAAGGACCTTGTTGATGGTAGTTTTACCCCCCTCTTCCTCTGTATCTAGAGAAATGGTACGATCCATTCCAGAGGGGGTGTCACGGTATCATGTCTCTTAACTTACTCTCTAGCACACAATAATTTTGCTTAATATAATTCAGTGAATATTTATTGATTCTGTATGTGGTCAGCACTTGCAGTTGTTAGATGATTTAGATGAAGAACATGACATGATTTTGCCCTTAAGGAGCTAAAAATTTACTGGGGGCACAGCACACGAAATTATAAGAACCCGTTATTTAAATTAATTTAATCAAGTATATAAGGCAATCAATATTCTTGACCTTCTAGAAAGTACAGATTAATGTGAATTGCAATAGTTTCAGAAAATTGTCATGAAGGTTGTAAAAAGGTTAACTCAAGTTGGATATTGGATGGGGAACAATGATTGGTTGGATATGAAGAGAAAGACTGAAATATAAAAAAAGCTACATTAGCATAATTCTACTTGCAATGGGAATCCAGTGCAGGATTTTGAAATGTGAAATAAGTTGGTAAGATAAACACTTACAAGGTTGTTCTAATACTATAGTTTAAATTAAAGGATCCAGAATATGTGAATAAAAAATGCCATTACAGTCATCTAGGCTTGAAATGATGAGGACCTCAACTAGAAAAAAAAATTGAGCAGAAATTGAATATTACATTCCATGTAGAATGTGTTTGTGAGATAGAAAACAAATTCTCATCAAATAGATGAAAAACAAAACATAAATCAAGACACTAAGTGGTTGAGTTAGATGGCAAAGTCAATAATGAGAATCCATATATCCCCTCCACAGTATTACATGTTTTTTAGTCAAGAATAACTTAATTTTGGCAGAAGAAAAAAATACTTGTAATTTTATTCTGTGACCATTAACACTACCTCCCTTAGCCCAATGTTTTGAATATTTTCTCCTCTTGATTTGTAGGAAAGCTTCCTCAAATGGGATACACAGCCCTACTGAAAGTTAAAGATAAAAGCTCAGAAATCACAAATACTAATATTAATATGTCTTCTCAAAGATTGGTGTTAGGCGTGAATGATTACAAAGCAACTACCACCCTAAGTGACATACATTATTGTGGACTATTATAATTCAAATATATTTACACTTGTAAAAAATACACTATAGTTCATACGGTTTCATTTCAAATGTTTATTGTGTCTTTATCTCTGTTATTTTCTTGACATTCCACTTGTTTTCCCTTTAGCCTTGAATAGCCTTGGCGAGTGACCCTTCATGTCCCTCTCCTTAATAAATTTTTGCTAATCTTTCAAGACTAAGTCCAACTTCTGTCCCTGAGATTTGCCTAATGACCTTAAATTGGGTTAAGGCCACATATGACAATAGTATCTTACCCATCTTTTTATTTTTTCATTTTTTTGTTGGTAGCTGCTATCATAGTTATGCCTAAAAGGACTTATGCTGTGATTGCCATAAGGGTGAGATTGTGTGTGTGTTTTCCACCTCCCTAGTCTCAGCAGCTAACACAGTACCTCTTCACAGTATGGAATAAAGTATTTATTGAAGGAATAATGGGTTGAAGGAACAAAGATTAATTCTCTATCTTGCTCTCAGTGATTGTAGCTATACCTGGTATTACTGCACCCTTTCTGTGCACTCATGGAGTATGCTTCCACGTGTTCTCATGCAGAATTAGTGGCTTTGGCCTCTGCATAGTACTTTTACCATTGTAATTTGTATTTATAGATACAATATTTACTAATCCTCTTTGCATTATTTTTACAGGGCACCATTTGTGCCTGGGGAATAAGCTCTTTCTCTTGCAGAGTAGTGGCATCAGTCTTTTATCAGCTGAGTGACATAGCAGTTGTTTCATTGTCTCTCTGGGCCTGTTTCTCCATCTCCCAAAAGGAAAAATATTAATCAAATAATTTATAGGAAAAAAAAGAGGATTAAATATGTCAAATTAGGTAGGATCAAGTGCATCAATTTACATTACATGGAATACAGAAAACTGTCAACACACTTTCCCCCCTTTTTATTCCTTTATGCTTTTTCTCCTTCTTCACACTACCCTTCCTGCCTCCCTTTCTTCATTTCCCCATTGTTTATAGTTTGTGTATGTTAAATTTGTGTCATAAACACCAAGCATAGTACCAAAGTGTCCGAAACATGTCAGTCACTCAATGAACATTATAGTACACACAAATGATTGAATGAATGACAAACTTCAGAGGATAACTTACTTCCGTTCATTTTCTGAATCATAAATTATATGTGGTGATGTTTTGATGTAATCAAAATTGGGAAGGACCCCTCTGTTAACTTGAAATATCCCCCTCATGTCTTTGCTCCTTATAGATAAGAGAAATATTATTATTTAAGTTTTCAGGGTAAGAAAATTCATTTTATGGGTAAGGGAATAGATTAGAGCAACAGTAGACTTTTAAACCATAGTTTCAATGGTTTTCAGGTTATTTTTTCCGTTTTCACTCTTGCTTTCTTTTTTTATACCCTCCTTTTTATATGTGATATTAGCTGAAGAATTTTTTTACATGCTTTTAATCAAGGTGAAGAAATTATCTTCTCTGACTAGCTTGATAAAAATTTTTATCATGATTTTATATCTTCTAAAATTATTTTTTGTATTCATTGAGATGATTGTGTAATTATTGTGCTTTGTTTAAATAAGAATAATATTAATTGATTTTTCAAATGTTAAACTCCTTTGCATTCCCTTTCAATGTATCACTGAATTTGGCTTCCCCACATTACCTTACTGATTTTTGTAGGTAAGTTCAGGAGACACATTGGTTTGTAGTTTTCTTTTTTTGTTTGTTTGATGCATTTTTTTATTGGCTTTGCTATCAAGGCCTAATCCAATAATCTCCTCTCTCTCTCTGGAATAATACGTTCAACACTGGTATTATTTCTTGTCTAAATATTTGTTAGAATTTGTCAGTGAAGAAATTCAGGTCTGGGATTTTGTGAAAATAGTTTCCTTTGATTTATTTGTTATAGAAAACTTCTATTTCTTAAAGTTTTTCCCATTCTTCTTGAGTCATTACAGTATTGTGTGTTTTCCTAGGAACATATCCAAAAGTTGCACAATTTGTCATAAAGCTGTTCACAATATTTGTGTATAACTTTTAATGTCTAATATGAATAGTGATATAATGATGCAAACCTGATTTTGTCTACATGCTTTTCTATATATATTTTCTTTTGGGGGAGAAGAGGGTAAGTTTCCAAAGGATAATCAATTTTGTTGATCTTCATTTATTTTCATTATTTCTTTCTGTGGTCAGTCCTCTATCCTCTTAAAGAGATCTACCCTCTTAAACATTTTTAAGCATACAAAATATTATCGTTGACTAGACTATAGCTCCAATGTTGTACAGAACACATCTCAAAGTCATTAATCACTCCTTTTATTTACTTTTTAAAAAATTTCTTATAGCATAACTGTGAACATTAATGCAATCATGGGGTAAATGTGCTGTTTTCATATACATTTTGAAATACTCTCATCAAACTGGTTAACATAACCTTCTTGTCATTTTCTTAGTTATTGAGGTAAGACATTCATACTTTGCTTTTAGAAAGATTCACTTGTACCCTTGTAAGATAAACCATAGAGGTGACCCCACCAATCACCCTCCCTCTCCCATCCATCTCCCTCCCCTCCCCTCTCCCACCCCCTTCCTATATTCTAAGGCTATAATTAGATTATGACATTCCTATAAAAGGTATGAATTAGGTTCAAAGTAGGGCTGTGTACATTGGATACTTTTTCTTCCATTCTTGAGATACTTTGCTAAGAAGAACATTTTCTAATTCCATCCATATAAAAATGAAGGAGGTAAAATCTCCATCTTTCTTTATGGATGAATAGTATTCCATGGTGTACATATACCACAATTTATTGATCCATTCGTGGGTCGATGGGCATTTGGGCTTCTTCCATGTCCTAGCTATTATGAATTGGGCTGCAATAAACATTCTGATACAAATATCTTTGTTGTAATTCAATTTTTGGTCTTCTGGATATATACCTAATAAAGGAATTGCAGGATCAAATGGCAGGTCTATTCTCTCGGTGTACTCCAGATGTCTTTCCAAAAGGAACGAATTAATTTGAATTCCCACCAGCAGTGTAGAAATGTTCCCTTTTCTCCACATCCATGCCAACATCTCTGGTTTTGGGATTTTGTGATATGAGCTAATCTTACTGGGGTTAGGTGGTACCTCAAAGTAGTTTTGATTTGCATTTCTCTCATAATTAAGAATGGAGAGCATTTTTTCATATATCTGTAGGCCATGTGCCTATCTTCTTTAGAGAAATTTCTATTCAAGTCCCTTGCCCACCCTGAGATGGGATCACATGATTTTTCCTTGCTAATACATTTGAGTTCTCTGTGGATTCTGGTTATCAAACCTTTGTCACAGCCATAACCAGCAAATATCTTCTCCCATTCTGAGGGCTGTCTATCCACTTTATTTACTGTGTTCTTGGCTGTGAAGAAACTTTTAAGTTTGATCAGGTCCCCAAAGTGTATTTTTGACATTGCTTCAATTGCCCAAGGGGTCCTCCTCATAAAATTTTTGCCCAAGCCTATTTCTTCAAGTGTTTTCCCTACACTTTCTTCTAGTATTTTCATAGTTTCATTTCTTAAGTTTAAATCTTTAATCCTGTGAAAGTCTTAGTTAATGGTGAAAGGTGTGGGTCCAGTTTCAGTCTTCTACAGGTCGCCAGCCAGTTAGCCCAGCACCATTTGTCAAATAGGGAATCTTTTCTCCACTCAATATTTTTAATTGGCTTGTCAAAGATCAGATAACAGTAGGTGGCTGGATTCATCTCTTGGCTCTATATTCTGTTCCATACATCTACTTCTCTGTTTTTGTGCCAGTACCATGCTGTTTTGATCACTATCGATTTATAGTATAGTCTGAAGTCTGGTAACGTAATTCCTCCTACTTTGTTTTTGTTCCCGAGTATTGTCTTTGCTATTTGAGGTTTTTTATGATTCCATATAAAATGAAGTATTATTTTTTCTAGATCTTTAAAGTATGACAGTGGAGCTTTAATGGCGATTGCATTAAAATTATTTATTGCTTTGGGTAGTATGGACATAACAATGTTGATTCTTCCCAGCCATGAGCATGGTATGTTTTTCCATTTGTTAACATTGTCAGCTATGTCTTTTCTTAGAGCTTCGTAGTTCTCTTTTTAGAGATCTTTCATGTCTTTTGTTAGGTAAACTGATGGAGTTCTTATCTTAATGAGAGTTGAAGATGTGATGAGAGAGCAAAGCAAGGTGGGGAGACAGCAAGCAACTTGTCTAGGGAGGCATTGGTGGAAAGTGGGCTATTCTACTGGGTCTATGTACTGATAGCCAACTAATCAGAGATTTTTGGAATTGCTGCTGCTGTTCTGGAAGTTCTAGGCAGCCACAGGACCCAGAACTGTCCTTAATGATATTAAGTCAGAGTGGACAACTTCCTGGAGGGATTGCCATACTTCACCTGGGACCTGGACATATCTGGATTGTGGATCTTGCCCATGAGCTACTATTGATATTATTTCCTAGCTGGCTGGGAGGTTTACTCTGGTCATTTCATTGATTTGCAATAATATCACATGACCTTTTAACCACTATTAAATTTTTTTGAACACTTGTCAAATTATGATGGAGTTTTATGTATATTCTTCTGACATGTGTTAGTTTCATTCTTGGAAAATTCAAAGAGTAGTACACAATGCAAAATTTTATGTATATGTGTCAGTTGGAGTTAGGTTCTAGGTTTAGATCATTTTTAAGGTTTCATTTCTCATATGAATATATGGAAGTGTTCTCAAAATTCATTATTCATCCTCACATATTGCTGGACATATAATATCCCTGGCCTCACTCACTAAATTCCAGTACTCTACACCCCTCATGATGCCCCATTAATTAAAATCTCCCTTGAATGCAGTATTTCCTCCCTTTGAGAACCACTAATAGAACTGATAGAGGTCAAAAACCTGGGCTTCAGAGTTAAGGAGATGCGGGTTCTAATTTTAACTTGCATTTTGGACAAGTTATTCATAAATAAGACTGGGTCAGAGTTCAACCTATATGGAAGTCTTAGAAAATCTCTTAAAATACTTGAACCAAATACAAAGTCTCTTTTATCTAGAAATTGAATCACTTTTCTTCCTTTAGCAAATTTCATGAATATTGAGGTCCTCAATAAACATAACTAGGGAAGGAGGAAATGACATGTGAGATAGTAATATGTCCTTGCTGACAGGAAGAAGCAGGAATCATAAAAAATTCAGAACACCCAGCTAAATTTAAATTTCAGAAAAAACAAATTTGAATTTCAGGTAATTAATTAATTTTTTTTAGTTAGTTGAAGTATGGCCCATGCACTAGGACTTATTTGAACTTTATGAGAATTCTCAATTCAGTATAAGAATACTGAATTTTTGTTTTTTATCTGAAATTCAAATTTAACTGAGTGTGCTAGAGAGCTGCTAGAAATATTTTATATTCTAACTTGGTTGTGGTGATGGCTACACAATTGTATCAAAATTGTGTCAAAACTCATAGGGCCACACCTAAAACTGACAGATTTTTATTTTATCTCAATTAACTTGACTTAAGAAAAAATTTTAAATATTAAAAAAAACAAAGTTGAAAAACAACTTAGACAATAAACCAAAGAGTTCTGATTCTATTTTCTAAACATATTTTTTTCCAAGAATTTCATTCCCTCTCTTGAAATTCTGTATTCTGGAAAGAGGTCACTTAAGTAGTTTAACTCCTTGGAAGGGCCAAATACCTGATTTATGCAACAATGTACATAAATTTAATGTTTTCAACAAAACAAAAGCACTTTCCCTCCAAATTTCCTTCTCTTATTTTATGCTAAATGAAATAAAATAGACAACATAAACTAATAGATGATTTTATTATTCTAGCTTTATACCCTGGATTAGCAGTTCTCAATCTGTGGGTTGTAACCACTTTGTAACAATGAAAGTACATCGTGGCACTAGGAAGGTTGAGAACCATTGCCCTATGCTCCCTAAGCCTTTACTACTTCTGCTCCTAAATATGTTCTATTACTATTTTCCCTTCATATATTTCTAGGAATAAAAAAGTACTATTGTTTATTAATCAGCATGCCAGGCTGTCATGCTGATCGTCATTCACTTCTTGCTATAGTCTGAATGTTTGGTCCCTTCCAAATTCATGTATTAAAATCTTTACTCCAACGTAATCGATTAGTAGGTCAGCTCTTTGAGAGGTCATTAGTCACAGGGTGATGCCCTCATGAAAGGGATTACTGCAATTATCCCTTCTTACATATTTACTTCTTTCTAGTAAAAATCCTTTTTACTAGAGAGACCCCTCTTACATATTTACTTTTTTCTAGTAAAAGTCCTTTTATCCTAGTTACTTTTTATTAATTTCATCTATGTGAAAAATTAAACCAATATTGTCTATTCTGTGTGCTATTGTGTTAATAAATGTAAGAGGGTTTTATAAACTCTAAAGAAGTATATCAGGGCAGGACTGTGGCTCAGTGAGTCGGGCGCTGGCCCCAGAGTGGCGGGTTCAAACCCAGCCCCAGCCAAACTGCAGCAAAAAAATAGCTGGGTGTTGTGGCAGGCGCCTGTGGTCCCAGCTACTCGGGAGGCTGAGGCAAGAGAATCACCTAAGCCCAGAGGTTGCTGTGAGCTGTGACTCCACGGCACTCTACCAAGGGCGACAAAGTGAGATTCTGTCTCTAAAAAAAAAAAAAAAGAAGTATAACAACTGACAGTGTGACTCTATAAGGCAAGAATAAAGGCAGATGCATTATAGTAATAATAAAAGAACTGACTTTTATTAAGTACCTGTTCCATGTGAATCACTGTATACACCACCTCATTCACTCTTCTGTGAAATCATCATTCTTAGTATTACTGAGACAAAATACAAAAAAGATTTTGCATGTACACAGATTATGTTCTTGAAAAGGGTAATCAGTAAACAGATTTTTGACATGTCCACTCTAGACAGGGAAGTGGGAGTGGCTGAGAGGACAACAGAGATCCACACCACATTTTGCTCTGTGTGTATTAACACTCTGACTCTTGTGCAAGACATCTATCTAATCCAGGGCATATGTATATTCATCTGTTCATCAGATGCAAGTGTTCATCATATCAAGGATTTGGGTTCCTTTTTTCTCTTTCTCCACACACACACACACATACACAGAATAGAATCCCTATAAGGTGACCACCCAAGGGATTGTAACAAACTGGTCAACATACAGAGGTGGTCAAGATAAGGACCTAGTAAGGAACTAGGCCTACTGTACTCATATATACCTGTAGGGTGTCTGGTATGTGAAAATTAGAACAACCTTAAGGAGGTAGTCAATGTATGGAGGCGGTCAACAATGGAGGGTCTACTGTATATATGTGTTTGTGTGTCTATATATACACACATACATTTTTTTGTGTGTACAATTCATGTATATAGTTTGTTTATATCATATATTATATATATGTGCATGTACTGCCACATATAGTTTTAGTTTCAGTTTATGTCCAGGACAGCTATTAAGATTCTGAAAAATGACAAATAGAAAAATAAAATAATTCACAACCTCTTAAAAAAATTATGGTGCCATTATATGACACAGGGAAATATCTACCTTGTTTTGATTATCCGAAATATATCTGAAATTAATTCTTCTATAAAAACATTTTTTTCAATGACTAAAGTTCTTAAGATCACCTGCATTTGCAGCTGTGAAAAAAATCACTCTGTTCTTGAAATGGTTATTTAAAGTTTATATGTACCCTCTTTCTCACATTTGCAAAATATACTTTATGATCACTTTAAGATAAAGAACAATTAATTTCATATTGGTATATTGACAAGGTGCCTTCTCCATCATATGAGGTCTGATAATTAAGTCCACCAACTCATCCTAGAAAAAATGCTACCTATCTCATTATTGAATATCACTACATTCACCATATTCACCTTTGAAGTACCCTGACATACCCACCTTAGGAAGCTATGCACCAATGCCAGTGCCTAGTACACCCTTCAAAGCTATTTTGGAACTCTTTTTCTGGAATGGCCATCAAAGCTGTGGGTCATATTATCCTTGATGTCCTCAATGTCATCAAAATGCCTTCCTTTCAAAGAAGGATATCTCTGGATAAAGAAAAACCTCATTGAGGCCCAGATCAAGGGAGTAGGGAGGATATTCTAACGCAGTTATTTATTTACTGGTTAAAATCTATCTCACAGACAGTGCCATGTGGGCTGGAGCATTATTGTTATGCAAGAGCCATGAGTTGTTGGCCAAGATTTTCAGGTAAGAGTTTCCTGTTTATATTTCTATGTTTACTTGGTCTTCTATGCTTCTCATCATCAGTTGACAATTTTGACACACAGTCAACAACCTTTTAGTTGTTTTTGTCAATTCTGCCTGTTACTCACCAACCTGACCTCTCTCTCCAACTGTGATACTTTCTCTTTCCTCAGAAAAATGTTTAATCCATTTGTACACTGCCATTTTCTTCATGGCATTCTCCCCATAAACTTGGACTAACATGTCCCTGATTTCACTTCCACTCTCGCCAAATTTGACAAGAAATTTGCGAATGTTTATTCAGTCTTCTAATTCAAGCTCTGATATTTTGTGAGGGCACACAAAAACATGCAGCAACAATAATGAACAAGAAAGACACTGCCACATGTTGACACCAGCACAACAGTGAGACACTGTTATACCAGGGTTATGAAATCTGTGCTGTTTGTACAGCCCTACCAATGTTAAGTGCATGGTGGTGCGTTCGTGAACTTAATTGCCTGATAACTGTAAAAATAGCTGGGGTTTTTTTCCTGCATATTATTTATATTGTACATGTTTTTCATTATCATTCATTGTGAGTAAAAAAACAGTAGAATCACTGTGGGTAGAGTTTTAAGACTTATTTGAGGTGAAGAGAGGGATATCCTCAGTCACAGAATTTATTCATAACCCTCTTTGGAAGACAGATTTTCCACTTTTGTGATCTATTTAATTAACCTACATGAACTAAATGGCATTGGTGTTCATTGGGTGCCAAAGCATAATCGAACATTGACACATGAAAGAAGATAATTTTTTTTTTTTTTTTTTTTTTTTTTTTTGCCAGGGCTGGGTTTGAACCCACCACCTCCACATATGGGGCTGGTGCCCACGCATTTGAACCATAGGCACTGCCCCAAAAGAAGATAATTATTAAACTCTTACCATGTGCCAAACATTTTACATGCATTCTCTTATTTAGTCCTCACTATTGCCTACTACAAAGGAGCTATTTTACCTCCATATCTTACAGACATGTGAACTGAGGCACCAAATTGTTAAACAGCTTGCTCAAGATGATTACCAGCCAATGGACGACAGCACCAAAAAAAGATCACAGAGTTAATAAGTTGGAATCTGAACCCACCAGGCAGTCTAACTCCAAAATCTCCACATAACATTTTTTCCAGTATGAAGTCAAGGAATAATTCTTCATGGTCCATATTGGTGTGCATGTCTCAGTCTTCTGAAATAATTACTTTGCAAAATTACAAGTTCAGATTAGTTTCAAGGACAATAAATGTTGTGGAACATTGAAGAAAAACTGGTATCAGGTGATATCAATTGAGGTTTATGAGTTTTGACAGTCAACACAATACCGTATGTGAGGCATTAGCTTATTGGAATGTACATATCAACCTCCTGGCACTCAGCCATGCTATATGTTTTCTATTTTGCTCACCTCATTTCAGAACAGGCTTGTTCTATTAAGGGAGATGCCTGAGTATGTAATCAATAACATGAAAACAGAACCTGGAAGCTGTCTAGGAGATTATGAAGATTTACACGTGGCCTGTATGTGTGTCCACAGACACATGAAACCCAAAGGCAAAAATGTCAAGAAAATGTGTACTGCTTAGAAGAATCTGCCAATTAACAGTAACACCTCTAACATTACAATGAGTTGGTTTAGCCTGGTTAGAATGCTGATGGAAGGAGTCATGTAAGAAAGCCATCCAGGGCCCCGATACTTTTCAAATGCTTAGACTGACAAGAGCTTATTTTAATACTAAATTTTCTGGCAGAAGTCCTGTTTTAAAATGGCAAGCTAAAATACAAACATAATGAAAGCAACACAAAAATAAACCTTATGTTTTAAGTATTTTTGAAAACTTATTTAAGAAGACTAATTTAAAATTATGAATTAAGGTCAGCAAATCAAGGCTTTGCCTCCCAGAAAAGGCAAAGAACCCCATACTCAACATTTCATCTCTTCTATATGTAGGCATACTTTTAAGATGTGTGTGGGGATAGTACATGTGGTGTATATAAGTAAATCTTCTCAAAGAGGAGAGGAATAAACCATCTATTGAGTGACTTAGGAAAGATATAGAATAAGTATTGGAAAACTACCACTACTCTGACTAGAAAGTCTCTGAAATAAGTAACAGCACATTTCATACTAATATATACAATACAAACATGCTTACTGAAACATAGAGATTATATATAAATTCATCTTGGACACAACCCAAGGGATTTTAGTTTTAGAAGTTAAAAAGTAGCTCAATTATGAGTAGACTGGGTCATCAAGTAGGTTCTATAACATCATAATGAGAATCACATTGGTGCTACAGTGAAATTTTGCATTTGAGGATAATATTGCTATCATGTTAATGTGTGGGGATGACAGAGAAGATGTTCTACACTTACACACATTTGGCTCCAATTACAAATGCTGCCAATTAGCCTATGCACCCTACATGGCTCAGGCTCGGATGCCGTTCTTTCCTGTACCTCCATTTTGATCTCACCCAACGCTGGGCTCTGAAGTTCCCATGAGATCTCACACAGACACATAAGGGAAAGTTCAGTTTTACTGCCATTCCCAAGGCTAAGTACGGTATGTCCCCAGAGTAGGGTAACCTAAGACCTCGACTGGGTTCATGTCTCTACTATCAGATCTCCACAATCCATCTTCTATACAGCCTGCCAAAGTGATGGTTCCAATATGAAAATCTAACCAGGAAACCTTGGCTAAAGGCCCTTAAAATGGTTTCCTAGTGCCTGCAGAGTAAACTGTAAACTTCTCTTTTTGGCAAACAAAGACTTCAAGATCTGGCCACTGTCTGAGTATCAAGTCTCATCTGTCATTTCCTGCACTGCTCTTTGCAAGCCAGGGATATTGAACTACTTGGAGTTCTTGCATGCACTGATCTCTCTGCGGGCACCCTGCCTTACACAAGCTGTCCCGGGAACAGTCTCCCCTGCTGCAGTGCCTAACAACTTCATTCTCTCTTTAAGCCTCCATTCAAATGCTAGGTCTTCTGGGAAGGCCTCCTTGACTTCCCTGAGCATCCTGTAATGTTACTTCTCTGGTGATCACACTGGAGTTTGTGCACACATCCTTCAAAAGGAATCATCTTATTCTATTGCTCATCTCTTTCCATCCCTGTTTAAATTACATGAGGGCAGAGGCCATGACTTCCCATTTTTTTCCCCCATGGATAGTGCCTGGTGCAGAGTGAGGCTTAATACATGTTGTTGAATGAAGGAGTAAATGAATGAATGAAAGTAACTTAGACATGCTCAAGTAACATAGAGAAGAGTTCAGCAAGTAGAAATGATCCAGACATCAAGGACTTCACGTGGGTCTGTACATGAGGTGATGCTTGCAGTGGTCTTGGATGACTTCACTGTGCTCTGCTCAGCAGCTCATCAAGCAAAAAGAGCAGTCATGAATGACTGATAGACTCATTCTACCTACTTAAAAGCCGTTTTTTATGGTCAAGGTTTTGAGGGATCTTATTCACTCTGTCAGTCTGTCCACAGTCATGTGATAAAGTCACTGACAACCAGCCACCAAAATCAACTCATAAATGCCCATTCTCCAAACGATTGCTGCTCTCCTAACCCCTTGGTCACGAATGAGAAGCAGCACAGCATAGGGGTTAAAAGTACAGACTTAGGGGCTGTGTAGTATTGCCATAAAGGGATGCCTGAGGTTATGCAATTTATAGAGAAAATGATTTATTTGGCTCCTGGTTGTGTTTGCTGGTGAAAACCTCATGGCAGAAGCAGAAGGGGAGTTGGTGAGCGAGAGTACATGGTGAAAGAGGCAGCAAGGGCCAGCCAGAGAGGGACAGGTGGAACCTTTATACTGGCCACAGCCATTATCAGGAGGACGGCATGAGGGATCCACCCCCATGATTCAAAAATCTCCCACTAGGCCCCATCTCCAACAATGGGGATCGACCTTCACCATGAGATTTAGAGGGGTCCAATATCCAGACTATAGCAAGAGCCAGAGCACTTTAGAGTGAATCCTGGTTCTACTTCCACTTGCATACTCTCCCTGCCTCAGTCTTCACATCTATAAAATGAGAATAGCGATAGTACCGGCCTCAGGGGGTAGTTGTGATGATTAAATGTGTATATGTACAAAGTGCTTAGGATGGTGTTGGCTGCACAGTAAGCTGTAAATAAGGGTAGTTAGTATTATCATGTTTTGGGGGGAAAAACAAAAACATAAACAAAACCAAAAACCAAAGCAAAAAAAAAAAGAAAAAAGCCTTACCCTATTTATCCTGATGTCAAACAAGTAGATAATAGCAGCTCTGTTCTGTGTTGTCATGGAGCTGAACAAGTCCAGCCTTCTCACACACTACAAGCAACAAATGGCAAGGAGCCACAGGTGCCCAAACCACATGCCACAGTTGCTCAGGATCTTGTCTCTTCTTCTCAGCAAGTCACTACTGCGATTTGAGCTCTTCCTGACCTACAAATCTTGACCTTTCAATCAAAGCTGGACCTGGCCACTGGCCCTTTGGAAATGGTGCTTGTGCTGTGTTTTCTTAGAAACCGAGTTAAAACTTTGCTCACAGACTCTCTGTGGCTTGCCTTCTGGCTCTCCATTCCTGCAATACCGCAGGTAAAATCCTCAGGAGAGATTCCTCATAACTTGGTCAAAACAGTCCCACCACTGAACTTCCTGACCACCCCAGCCCCTCATAATGAAACAGAGTTGTGGGAAAGGGAGGATTGTGATGGCACAGGCAGGGCCTGACTCACAAAGACAAGTTTTCTTTAGTTACTCTGTAGGTGCTGGGTAAAAATGGCTTGCTTCCTTGGCATTATCCCGGGGTAGACTTTCTCAAATTTTCTTCACCATGGAAGTGGTTAAAACTTTAAGAACATAAGCCTAAGAGAAAGTTCCCAGGTGGCAAAAAGTTGTAAGTTGGTATCAATCCTGCTACAGCCTAAGAATTTAGCCAGACAGTCAAAGGGAATCCCTGTGACCTAGTCCAGTCCACCCAGCACCAAAGCCCTGTCATCCTGATGGGAGTGGACAGTGCCCTGATGAATGTCCACTGTAAGGAGCTGCCTCATGAACCTCAGGCAGTGGTGGTTCAAATCAAAGAGTTAAGGATTTTGAATCTCAGCCAACACTGCTTCAAACTCTGCTACTATTTGGAAGTTTAAAGTTTCATCCATTTGAAAGACAGACAGTTTGCTCAGAACCATCTCACTTTCTGAGATTATAAAATCTCATAATCTTTTCTTAAAAGCCCCCTTAAAAGCATACTATTAAATGCAGGTCTGAGTGATCCATTGGCTGCTCTATTGCATACTAACATTTTAAGTCTAGGCTGCATTATTTAACGTTATTCCTTAAGATTTCTGTGTCCTCTCTCCTTGGCCTGATGTGCCAGTGGATGGGTGCTCAGTGAGTGGGAGTATATGTATGTAAAATAGACCCACAAAGAAAGACTCAGTGTAAATTACAGATCTATCAATCCAATTATGCCCCAGAGCTTGTATATCAATTTCACATTTAATATTTTCTACTCATTTCTAAAAATCTATATCTGAGTCCCTAAAGTTATTTTCCTACTTAAAATATTTTCTTTTGTCAGTGTCTTAAAAAAATGACCTAGACTCATTTCATTCTGAGTTTATTCATAACCTTCTAATACTTTGCTGGGAGACCAGCCTTCTGGCCATTTCATGAGAGTTTTACCCTTAATTTATTCCATCCCATCCTATGATGTACTTACGTTGAAATTATTTTTTATGCATTGGTATCCCTCTTGGCTGAATCTAAAGTGCAGTCATGAAATCTAGATGCTTAGAAATATTAAGTAGATGTGGGAACTGAAATCTACCAATTCTATACATTTTGATGGTTGCATAGTATTATGTCTAATGTAAATTGGTCCAATAAGGATACATCCAGCACAAAAGGATTCCTATAAGAGTGAAAAGGACAGCTGGTAATCTAAGTAGAATTTGAAAAAGAATTGGTTTGATATTGCATTGCACCTCATAACTAATAGGTGGAAGACAGAGGAAGTTTTAGCTCAACGTTAACTAAAAATGAAAAAGCTTCAGAGCTTCAATTATTTGGTATAGTCACTGAGTCCAATGTGAAATTGACAGCAACCACCAACTCCTTGGCTCAAGTGAGTCTCCTGCCTCAGCCTCCCAAGTAGCTGGGACCACAGGTGCCTGCTACAACACCCAGCTGTTTTGTTTTTGGGTTTTTTGTGTTTTTTTTTTTCTTGGTTGCAGCTGTCATTGTTGTTTGGCGGGCCTGGACTGGATTGGAACCTGCCACCTTAGGTGTATGTGGCTGGTGCCTTAGCCACCTAAGCCACAGGCACCAAGCCCTCACTTTCTGAGATTATAAAATCTCATAATTTTCTCTTATAAACCCCCTTAAAGGTATACTATTAAATGCAGGTCTGAGTGATCCATCGGCTGCTCCACTGCATACTAACATTTTAGGTCTAGGCTGCATTATTTAACGTTATTCCTTAAGATTTCCAATACCACCTCCAGTTTCTTTAGAGAATGCTTTCTCACATAGGATTATTGGTTAAAATATAGTTCTTAAAGTTTTTCTTAAGGCTATTCTCATTACTAACTTTATAAAAACATATTTGTCAAAAGCAAGATTTTAGATTCTGGAAAGTAATGTGATTTTATATACTTAAAAAATAATTCTTCATAGATTCTCCGCAACTTGTCCAGGAGACAAACAAAAAACATTTCAGTGCTTCAAAAAGGAATTCTGCCTTTTTACCACTAAACAAGGCTGTACTGTTAATAGCAAAGGTATCAGTACTCTCTATTGATAAAGGGCACATTTTAAACACCTTCTTTTTACAAAAAAATTCAATAGAAAAGAATAAATTTTCTGCCAATTTAGTTGGAGCTACAAGCATTTTATTTTTCTAAATTGTGGTAGTGCCCAGACCAAAAATCTCTGCCATGAAGGACAAACCACGGTGAAACTGAAGACAAAATATTTGGGGCAATCTGGTTCAAAGAGGCTTTGTGATTGCAATTAAATAGCCATGAAAGCCTGGATTAAAATGAGGCTAAGCACAGAAGTCTCAAATACCTGGCAGACCTCTTCATCTGTTTGTCTTAAATGTAACTCAAACAAAACATATCCAAAATGAATCTATTATTACTCCTTCACTTTATTTTGTACAACTCTGATCTTCTAATTTTTGCTAGCTCAGTTATACCAAATTTGGAAGAGGTACTTCCAGTCCATAAGAAAATATGGGTTATTCAACCATAATGTCAGAAAATATTACTAATAAGCCATTAGTAATATTTGGAGGAATATCACTATATTCCTCCAAAAACTATAGGAGGAAAAAAGTTAGATATTTACTCCATTCCATAAATTACCACAAAGGCTAAAAAGAATTGAAAAGGAAAACATGGGTGGTTGGTCCTTGTTAACAGAGTGGGAAAGATCTTTGTAAGAGAGACAACTCAAACTATATTTATTTAATTTTTCATGATGCATGGAATGAGAAGCAACTATAACCAGCACATTTGAAATAGTAAATTATTATTTTTAATCTTTAAGTGTTTAGCATATTAAAAATCTTCACTTATAATCTATTATGAATTTAAAAAGTAGGTAAACAGCCTGAACAGAAGGTACACACACACACACACACACACACACACTCTTGCCCATGCACCTTCCTATTAGTAAATTTTAAACATGTAAAAACATATTGCAGGCTTGGCGCCTGCAGCACAGGGATTACGGTATCAGCCACATACACTGAGGCTGGGGGGTACGAACCCAGTCTGGGTCAGCTAAACTACAATGACAACTGTGACAAAAAAAAAACAAAAAACGGCTAGGCATTGTAGCGGGCTCCTGTAGTCCCAGGTACTTGGGAGGCTGAGGCAAGAGAATAGCTTAAGCCTAAGAGTTTGAGGCTGCTGTGAGCTGTGATGCTATAGGAGTCTACAGAGGGCAACATAGTAGATTCTTTTTAGATTCTATCTAAAAAAAAAAAAATTGAAACTCCATTAAAATTGCATAAATGCAAATTAAAATGAAGAAATATGATAGTACATTTTACCCAATAATTTACCAAGTCAGTCTGATTATAGAGCTTGTAGAAACCGGCAGTGAGGTGGTGCCTGTGGCTAGGTGAGCAGGGCACCAGCCCCATATACCGAGGGTGGTGGGTTCAATCCCAGCCCTGGCCAAACTACAACAAAAAATAGCCGGCATTTGGTGGGTGCCTGTAGTCCCAGCTACTCTGGAGTCTGAGACAAGGTAATTGCCTAAGCCCAAGAGCTGGATGTTGCTGTGAGCTGTGATGCCACAGCTCTCTACCAAGGGGTGGGGGAGAGAGAGAGAGAGAGAAAAAGAAAGAAAGAAAGAAAGAAACCAGGCCGTGGTTCACACGCTGCCCAACTGCAGGAGGTACCGTTCATACGGCCTGCGGCCACACAGTGCAGTAACCGTGGGGAAACAAGCCATCTCAAACGCTCCTTGTCAATGAGGCTGTCAAAGAGCACACATAAATGTTTTAAACGCTCTGACCTTATAATTAGCATCCAACCTTAGGAAATTACCTTAACCATAGCCACTGAGAATGGCCTTGCACCACTGCAGAAAGTCCTTTTCCCATAGACTATAGTGTGAGTGCCTCCTTGTCTGGAACTGGGTAAATAAGTGACTGACTTAGTTTCTCACGTGAGTGCGAAGACTTATGTACGAAGATATTCACTGCTTCAAAATTTGAAATAGCCAAAATAAAGGAGGGGGGAAAAAAGGCAGCCAGTATGAAATTTACTTAAATTACTTCTAGTACACACATCGAATAGAGTGAGATGCAGCCTTTGAAAGAATAAAGCAGTAGTTTTCCATAGGTGTTGATGTGGGGAGACCTCTAAGGTGTATCTCTGATGAAAAAGCCAAATTCAGAGCAGTGCAAAAAGTGCTCCGGTCCATATTATTTGCAATGAGTAAGTGTGACTGTGTGTGTTTGAAGGATATAGAAACACTTTGAAAGGCAAATGACTTTCTGAAAAAATTATAAAGGAGTTTATTAACAGTGTTTGTAATTAATAGTAAGAAATGGAGAATCTGCAGGAGGGTACCTATTTGTCAATATCTTTTTATGTCCTCTTAAAATATTCTAAGTACATGTATGACCTTGCACAAAATAAACAACTTGTAAAATCATTTAATTTTCATCATTCAAATTAATAGCAGTTATGAGATACTATCCTAAATACAGAGGATGCCAAAAACTGAATACACATTTTAAGAAATGATGAAAACTGTATTAAAATTGTACTACTCAATATATACGAATGAAAGATGAATGCAAGTCATGCTGAGCACCTCTGGAAACTGCAAAAGTCAAATGTGACTTGAGTATTACAATTTAATGTAGTTCTTCTCCTTTCTTAAAATGTGTATACTTTTTTTGGCACCTTCTGTATTAGTAACATTTGGGGATTCTGAGAAAAAATATTACAGAAAAGGTGAGGCCCATTTCAAAGTTATTTTGCTGAGTCTTTTTATTATCCCAGAGAACCTTAAAACACTATTTCCAGCAGCACAAATGCAGATCAGTAATGAAAGGCCTGAAAAGTTCCTTATAGTCAAGGACTTGGCTCATAATAAACTCAAGCAATTAGAAAAGAAAGAATTAGCTTTAGTGAGAAATTCGGTAATAAAACATTTCCATGTTGTTCAGTCTTTCTACAACTCCAGAATCACAAATCACTCGAAGTCAGTATATATATTAGAAATTCAAGTGATTATATATTAGTGATATAATAGTACAAGATAATAATGAGTTATCTATCTATCTAATTATTGGTCTGATTTATACTACTTTCAGAAATTAAAATAATGAAGAGAGTGATTCTTAACTCTGTTCTGATATTTAGAGAACACGAATGTTCATTCTTGATATTGAAGAGATTCTATTAAATATTGATTGGCACTTTAAGTGCTTTGTGCAGTGACAAAGTTTTACACTTTATAAATATTTTTACCCTCCCAAAATAAGGAAGACACTTTTTATTTCTGTAATCACAATGCTATCAATTCATGAGTATATTTTCTAATAATGAAGACAGAAGATTAAATAGAAGATTAACATATAGAAGGTAGTTCTATAGGTAGGTAGGTGAATGGCAGCCTGGCTGGACTGATGAGGATGGATAAATAATTTATATCAATAGAAAACTTCACACAAATGAGATCATACTCCTAACGGGTGTCCAACCTGCAGCCAAGGGCTGCATGTGGTTCAGGATGGCTATGAATGTGCCCCCCCCCAAATTATAAACTTACTTAAAACATCATGGGATTTCATTGGTGATTTTTTGGGTGGAACTTGATCGCACAGTTCTCCAATGTATCCTTTGTAAACAATAATGTGTCACAAAGTAAATAAAAAAAACTGTGGAACACTTTGTACTTGTCATCACTTTGTTAAGTAATTTAAATATTTACTCACTTGCTTTTGATAACAACCCTGTGAGCTAAGTATTTTCACTTCCATTTTAGAGAATAAAGAACTAAGACCTATAGCTATGTTAAAACCCACCTATGGTGCCAGCCTAAGTAGTAAAGCAGGACATTCCCCCAGATCTTCTCAACACTTCCTCTTGAATACCACCTTCAAAACCTGCTTCTGGGAAAAAAAAAATCCTGCTTCTGACTTATTTTTATTTTTCTTCCGAGTTTAATAACAGAAGGACAGTAGGAACTCTGAACCTTCTTTGTTAATGAGAAAAATACCACACTTGCTGGGCAGTAAGAGAATCACTCAATGAGAATTTTGGAAACAGTCTGTATTTTTATCAAAGGTTAATTGCTACTTTCTTAGGGGAGCATTCTTTGATACCAAATCTCACCCCAACTTATGTTAAGAGTCCTTTTCTGCACTCTCATATCCTGCATTTTTCTTTAGTAGTATTTTCAACAAGAATTAATTAAATGTAAAAAATACAATTGATTTATTTAATGTCAATCTTTCTGATCTAAAACTTCTTTTTCTTGTTCTGACATTTATTTCCACAGCCCAGGAAAATTCCTGGATCACTGCAGCTACTCACTTTATTTCAGTTAAATTAATGAATCACTTAAAAAGCCATTAGCTGCAAGAAAGAGAAAGTCTGAGGGATATTGGCTAAGCCCATCTGGGAATGTGCAATTTCATAAAATAAGAAACCCAGGTTGAAATCTCTAATCTAAAAATCTGAAATCCAAAATGCTCCCAAATCAGAAACTTCTGAGCACTGGCATGGTATCATAAGTAGAAAATTACATATCTCGCCTCATGTGATGGGTCACAGTCAAAACTTTATCTACGAAATTATTAAAACTATTCATGTTCCAATATAGGTCCCATTCCCAAGATATCTAATGACATATACGAAAATATGCCAAAATCCAAAACTAATCTGAAACTTGAAACACTTCTGGTCCCTGGCATTTTAGATAAGGGATGTTCTACTTGTACAAGGCAGCCTCACATGTGGTATTCTGGGATTCCCTCGGCTTTTCTGTGGTCATTGTGCTCTTTCTTCCACTGCTTGTAGGTTTTAGCTTTAGGCCAACAGTGATATAGCAACAGTCATTTCAGGGATAACAATCTCCAGGGGCACAAAAGTGCTGTCTCTTCTGTATCTATTGCTTGGGAGTAAAACATGTTTTCCCCAAGCTCTTAGTGGTTTTCTTCTCAAGTCTCATTTGCTGCAACTGGGACATATGCCCACTTACAGGTAAATGGGGGTGGAAGTAATGGAACAACCATTGGCCTTGATAAATCAGATTTTGCTCCTGGTGGAAAGATGTCTGCCAGTTCTGGGGAGTGAGAAACAGTGGTATGGATTGGTCAGGGAAACTTGATATGTATGTCTGGTCCTTTCATACCCAACGTGACTGATAATTTGGGAATTTTTCGGATTTTAAGTTAAGTGGCATCAACATTTGGTAAAGCCATAAGGGAGAGTTCTGTGGATCTAGAGCATCGATAGAAATTTTAACAGAAGCTCTGGGGACCCTTTCACTTTTTTATGTAGTTCAGATAAACTAAGGTCTAATGATTCCATTGAAATCTCTTTTAGGGGCTTGGCACCTATGGCTCAAGCAGCTAAGGCGCCAGCCACGTACACCTAAGGTGGCGGGTTCAAATCCCCAGCCTGGGCCTGCCAAACAATAATGATGGTTGCAACCAAAAAATGGCCAGGCGCTGTGGCGGGTGCCTGTGGTCCCAGCTACTTGGGAGGCTGAGGCAGGAGACTCGCTTGAGCCCAGGAGTTGGAGGTTGCTGTGAGCTGTGATGCAATAGCACTCTACCCAGGGGGATAGCTTAAGGCTCTGTCTCAAAAAAAAAAAAAAAAGAAAAAAGAAATCTCTTTTAGGGAATCTTCAAAGACCATAGTGTAACAAATATCTTCACAAGTAATTTAGCAAACAGTATTGGGAAAGCCTATTGATTCACCTCTTGAGAATAATTTTAGTGTGGTTAGCCAAGAAAGGCCCTATCGAAGAGGCTTTAGGTAACTGGGCTAAGAACCCACACTGTGATCTGTTTCCTCTAGTAAACTAGACCCTTATTCTACGGTGGAGAAAAGGAGTGGGGTCCACAACTGTTAGTGAAGCTATTGGTGTGGCATATGGAGATGCTGTGGGCTGAAACCCACTCCTCCTTTCCCCAGCAAGGTTCCTGTGTTAAAGCCCTGATCCCATCCAGTATTTCAGAATATTACTATATTTGGAGGTGAGAGCTTTAAAGAGGTAATTAAATTAAAGGAGGTCATTAGGGTTGGCCCAAATCCAATGTGCCTGGTGTCTTTATCAGAAGTGGAGAGTAGGCTACGGATACATATAAAGGAAAGTCCTAATGAAGACACAGGGAGAAGATGACCACCTGCAAACCAAGGCGAGCGGCTTCAGAAGAAACCAATCTTTCCAACACTTTGATCTCGGACTTGTAGCCTCCAGAATTGTGATGTAATACATTTTTGTGTTTTTTAGGCCACCAAGTTTGTAGTTATATAGGGAATTGGTGGGTTATAGACTACCCAACTCAGAGTGTTTCATACTTATGAATGGGCTCCCAAAGCTCTCCATATGGAAAATTTATACTTAATAATTAAATTAATAACTTGAAATTAGTTTCTTCTGCACATGTAAATAAACCCACCTGGTGTAAGCAGTTTGCTGGCATACCATCTTTGTGCTAGCAGCTGGTCTCATAGATAAATAGAGAAGCAGCTGATAGAAACACAAGAACACAGAGAATCGGAAGATCCAGAGTCGTGAAAGTTCATGACAAAAGAATTAGCTGAAGCCTGTCGTCTCACTGAAGCAGGAGGACAAGATCCTAATATTGAGAAGTTTTCAAAGGTTAACCATGCAGTTAGTGAAAGCAGCAGATGATCTAAAACCATTTCTGGTGGGGAATAAAAAAAGGCTGTACAACAAATCTTAGACACCTTTTTCAGAACCCACCTGCAGTGGTAAGATGGTTTCCTCCAGCAACAGAATCAAATCCTGATTCTGCAGCACCCACTCCGCCCTCTCCAGCACGTCTTCTGATTAATGTCAGCCTCCATTCCTGCCTCAGAAGTGCCCCACCAGTAAACAAGACACTGACAGAACATTAGGCAAATGTTAATCTTTAATATTCTTTTTAGAAATTTCTCTTATCTCCTATTTAAACTATTTGTATACTTTTTTAATGTTGTGTTTATTTGAGTTAAATGAAAGAATAATAACTTATTATTACAGTATAGGGATATTATTACTGTTCTTATTACAGTAGCATAAAGTATTATTATTATCACATATGAGCCATTCTAGTATTGCTATTATTATCATCATCATATATGCACTGTTCATCAGGGATCTGAGTTACACACAAATCTGGCTAAACATGTTCTCAGAGTTGTATCCGCCCTTAATCCAGGGCCTCCTGTGTTTTGTTATGGCATCTCTGGCAAACTAATACAGTTGTATAGGGTTAAATGGCAATTTCAAGAGGGAGAAATGCTGTTCTTCTTGAATGCCACTGCTTAACCTTCTACATCATGGTAACCCATTAGTGAGAGACAATAAAGTCTAGTGGGGTAGAATACAGAAGGCTCCGTGGACTATGGACAATTTATGTTCGGTCATAATAGAACTGGCTAGAGGGCAAGGTATGGTTCTTCAGACTGTGTTATGTGCAGAGGACATGGGTTACATGAGATCCATTCTCTGAATTCATTCTGGGCAGTCACTGGGGAGGGAAGAGACTATACAGAGTCTTTTCACTATGATTGTATCTGCCCAATTGTAGAGTCATTATAATATGTATAATATATGTAATATGCCAGCCACCAAGTGAGATCTAGGGAAAATAATAGTAAACAAAATGAAAATAACTGTTTCCTTCAGGATGATGTAGAAGTACAGTCAAGTAAATAGATAACTGTTACAATATTATAAGAGCTGCCTGTGGTATTTATTCCAGAACATATTTTCTATGTAGGAAGGAGAACAGACAACCTACCGTAATGGCTAAGAATTCTGGGTCTGGTGTTTAGGTGTGGGCTTGGCAGCTTATGTAGGAGCCAAAATGGTTGAAATATTGTCTGTTTTCCCCCCAGTCTTTCATTAATAACAGCACAGAACTTAATGACAGGATCAGGTATCATCATGAAGTAGAAGTAATACTCAGGTCCCGAGGTTCCAGAGATAATCAGAGGAAGGTGTGCTCTGAGGAATTCAGTTTTCTGCAGGACACAGACCAAGCAACAGGGGGATGTCCCACCATGTTGTCAGATGCTACCACTAGAGTGATCTGAGTGTAGATATTAGGTATAAGCAAGCAATTAGCACACAAAAAGTGCAATATTAGGGATCTAATTTGTGGATCACAATATAAGGATTGAGGAAAAATCAGAGTATTGAGAAATGACTAACACGGTGACTTAGGGTTGACAATCAGGAGACTTCAAAGTAAGTTAGACTAAGGATTCCTGTACTTAGATGGCTATCCCAGTCTCCTGGTGCCTGGAACTCATCCTCAGAGGTTCTGACTGAGTTGATTCATGGCTAGACCTGGACATTTATGTCCTTAAAGAACTCAGTATGGAACTATGATGTGCACCTAAGACTCAACATTGCTAAATTACAATAATGGACAGCTGAAAGCAAGCATATTATTATGGGGTGTGCACATGTATGTGTCTGGATGTGTGTCTATGTGTTGTGGGGAGGAAACCAATGAGCGACAGGAAGACCTTTGCTGGGCAGAGTAACCAATACAGGCTTCTCTATTAAGGAGCAGAATAAGTTTTATTTGATCAAGGGAAACAAAAGAGGATTTCAAACTGTGCTAAATATATGTATGTAGAAAAATTGGCTACAGGGTTTCTTAGGGAAGTCAAAGGAAATACTAATTGTGTCTCCATAGCAACGGGCTGCCTGATTCTGCCTCTGCCTCTTCATGTTCTTAAACTGGCCTTCAACATTCAAGTCTTTGTATGTGTTGTGGAGAAGCAGGCACAAGCTTTATCATAAAATAACAACTATGCTTTCCTTTCTATCAGTTACTGCTGAAATCCATGCCAAGTTATGCACCAGATCAGTTAGCTCCTGTTTAGGGGACAGGTTTTGATTCTAACTGATCTGGTGCATTATATCTACCTCCAGTGCCGTGGTCTTATGAAAACGCCTTGCCCATGAAGAATGACTTTGTAGGGTCTCATAGGCTGTACATATTCTCCATCCTCCCTCAATAAAAAGAGATATATTTACTTCTGAATCCCCAGAACCTATGACTATGACCTTACTGGCTAAAGTCCTGAAGTATGCTTTATATTAAAGTATGAAATATTACCTGATATGGCTAAAGATGTGATTAAGTTAAAGAGCTTGAGAGGAGGACCTTACTTTGAGTGGCATTCAGGTGGGCCCTAAATGCCATCTCCAATGTCCTAGTAAGAAGCAAAAGGAAACCAAACACAGACCCACAAAAGAGGTGATTTGACCACAGAGACAGAGATTAGAGTGATGTGGCTACAAGTCAAATAATGCTGAGAGCCACCAGAAGCTGGAAGACACAAAAAAAATGGATTCTCTTCTAGTTTTATAGAAAATATGGTCCTGGTGATACCTTGATTCTGGACTTCTAGCCTCCAGAACTGTGATAGAATAAATTCTGACACTTTCAAGTCATCCTATTTAATTTGTTAGAACAGCCCCAGAAAACTGGTAGAGAGTTTTATACCAAAGGGGAAGGGGCAACTGTAATAATACCTAAAAATTTGAAAATGGCCTTAGAATTGAACAATAGATAAAGTCTGGAAGAATTATGAAGCGTATTATAGAAAAATTCTAAGTTGCAGACTTATAGATTCTTAAAAGGAACATGGATGTGGAAGACATTTGCCAATGAGGGTTCAAATGGAAAAAGAAATATAGTAAAGAAAGTTTCTACATCTAAGCAAATACATATATTTTCATAAACAGAATATTTATGTGTGCTGCTGGCTAAACTTCAGAAGGAAGTGAGAAATATATTATTATATTTAGGAGAAGACGTGACTCTCATTACACAGTTTCAGAAAAGTTGGCTGAACTCCTTCCTACAATTACATGGAAAGCAGAACTTGAACGTGATGAATTCAGATATTTAGCTGAGGAGATATTCAAGCAAACTGTTGAAGTTGTGGCCTGGTTTCTTCTTTTTGGTGTATAATAAATTGAGAGAGGAAATGGATAAATTGAAGAAAGAACAAAACAAAATACAGTGTAGTATCATTGATATAGACGTTTTAGAGACTCCACAAGAACACTATTATGTTTCTAAGGACATGTGTATACACAGGTGAAAGCTTACAAAAGGGCTTTAGGGTTCATGCCAAGTCCTGAATAGTATTTATTTCTGGGAAGTAAGGAGAGGGGGAGTGATTGAAAGAAAAGTCAAGAGTGGAGAGTTCAGTCAATGTGCCTTTAAAAAAAAAAAACGAATTTATATATTATTTGTTTACTTTAAAAAAATATTATATTCATAGAAAAAAAGACTAACTCAAATATGCCAGTAATCATTCCAAGTTGTGAGACTGTGTCAGATTATTCTTTTGCCTTTTTTAAAAAAAAGTTGTATATATTTTTTCAGTTTTCCAAAATAAAAAAGTATAATTTAAAAATTGAAAAAAAAAGTCCTTCTAGATTAAAATTTTCCTTCAAAAAAAAGAAAGAAAGAAAGAACAAATAAGCAAAAACCAGGCCTTGACCATCTGAGAAATTATTCAGCTACACATATTGAAAATAATGCCAAAATTAGAGAATCCAATTTGGAAAGCATGCTCTGAAGAGAAAGCTGAGGGTGTGACTGGACACCCTTTACCTAAAGAGGTAAGGTATGTGCTACATGGCTCCAGTAGGTCATCTCAGTGGAAGCCAAGAATTAAGATGGGATTAACAAGGAAGGTTTGTAGAGGTCTCTTTTGTCTCTGAATGTTGTGAATCCCTGAGAAATACACAGGAGATCCACAAGGTTTTTGAGAATGGTACATCAGCAGAAATATTTTTAGTTGGATTGAAAAAGACAGGAGACAAGGTAATATGAAAGAGTGTTGTTGGAATCCAAAACGTCTACAAGCAGAAAGGAGGCTGATAAAATTACTGAAAATGTTTGCTACTTTTGAAGGAAAAGGAGAATGACTGTGAGGGGGGGCGGGGGCAGGAGTGCGGAGCCTACAGAGCTATGGGTCCCAGAGGAGTATTCTGAAGACATGAAACAATGGAGTTTGCCCTTCTGGATTTTGAACTTACTTGGAACCAGTGAGTTTTATTCTTTCCATTGTCTCTCTTTTGAAATGAAAATGCATATAATTATCCAATCATTGTATTTTGGAAGAAGATGGTTTATTTTCACAGGTACACAGATAGAGAGGAATTCTGCTCCAGGATGAATTATTATCTAGACTCTCAGATGTCTAGAGGGGCCTTTTTATTTTTTTTTATTAAAATCTATAATTGTTTTTATTAAATCATAAAGATGTAGATCATGTATACATTAATGAATTTAGGGGATACAATGTGCTGATTTCATATATAATTTGGAATGCTTACATCGTACTGGTTAATATATCCCTCACCTCATTTACTTTGCTTTATAAGGGCACTGACCTCAGTCATGAGGGCAGAACCCTCACAACCAACTCACCTTCTAAAGCCCTGCCATCTAATGTGTGTATCATCCCTTTGGTGATTAAAGTTCTACATACTAATTTCTGGAAGACACACACATTCATAGCAGAGTAATGATACTTAGACCTTCTGAGCTAATGGTATTAAGATGAGATTTTAGACTTGAATAGACGTTTAAAGGGATTGAGACTTTTGGTTGGTTATGTTGGAATGGGGTTGATGTATTTCACATGTGGGACAGATAGGCATCTTTGGGGCCAAAGGGCAGACTGTGGTAGGCTGGAAAAGAAAAAATAAAACTTTATTTACTTCAAGATACCTTAACCTGTAAATAATTACCTGATAGGGCAAAATGGTATTATATTTTATGACAGAAGAGGTGATAACATTAGGATCTTGAAAAAAGAAGCTTATCCCGAATTATCAAGGTAGATTCCTAATGTTCTCCTAAGTGTTGTCATGCTAGAGGGACAGAGGGAGACAGGGCAAGCACACAGAAGAGAAGGAGGGGATGTGACCCCTGTGGCCGAGATTGGAGTGGTGAGGACACCCTCAAGGAGGACAGAAGCTGGAAGATGCAAAGAACGCATTTCTCCCTGAATGCTGCCCTGCCTACTCCTCCACTCTGGCCTCCAGAACTATGACAGAATAAATTCGAATTCCCATGTTTTTGAGCCACCTTATTGTGGTCATTCCTCACAGCAGCACAAGGAAACTAATATACCAGGTAAGTAATAAAGAAGTGAGTTTGATTAATTTAATTATTAGACAGTAGAAAACAAATAAGAAGAGGAAATTCATGCTCACATCATCGCTCCTCACTCTAACCAACTTCCTTTGCTGATATTCTGGCAAATGGAAAGTGCCGAGGAGATGACCACCTGCTGTTGGTCATGGAGAGGAAAACAATTGCCTACAGAGTAGGATGACAGATTCTCGGATATCAAAGTTTTATTTTCTTTTGGTTCCCCACCAATGATACCAAGGAAGGATCTCCAGAAACACACTCCCTAAGTTAAAATTTAACACCATGCTCTTGGATTTTAGAAAGAATAAAGATGAGGTATAGCTATAGACAAAATAATTCCATGATTTCTAACTATTTCGATGTGTCGAGGCATTTTCCCTTCATAAGTATCCATTTCCTCATACTGAAGTGAGGATGGTGGACTAATCTCACAGGGTGTCTATAATGCTTATGTTGGAACGAAGGTAACCTACAATAGGCATTAAAAGCCTTCATTGCCCCATTATCATCTAGAGGAACTGATAACTCGTCCACTTTGGCTTTGACTCCAGAGGCTCAGGAATAAATTTAATGTTTGTTATAGTAACTCATGAGCCTGAGTGATTAGCATATGGTGGTTTATTTTTTATTCATTTTTTAATTTCTACAATGATGGTGGTTTATTTTTTTATTTATTTTTTAATTTCTAGAATTTTAACGGCCTTGCTATATATTTTTCTTATCATAAGCTGCTTCTTGGAAATAGATTAGGTAGGCATAATTAATGAATGGTACAGTATAGCTTGTTTATATTTTCTGTGAAGATCATTGTTTATATTACCTGGCCTGCATTTGTTTTGGTGGAGCGCGGGGGGAGGTGCTGCAGAATTTTGGCAGAGAGAAACACCAGACCCCTTTAAATAATCAGTTTGTCTTACATCCAGGGGATTTATTCCAACCTTGGGAAAGGACATCTTCTTAAATAAAACTACTTAGAAATGTAGCAAGGCCAAACCCCCTCTATACATGGGAGAGAATCCTTTGCCAAGAGAAACTCAAGAGCTCCTTAGGGGCATGTAATACTCAGTAACAGAAACGTGTGAGAGCCAGAAGTAAAGTCTGTATGCTAAGTATTAGCTAGCTGAGTAGAAATTGATGTTCAAATTTCAAAAATTATATGGGATAGCCAGATGGGAGAACAATACACTATGTACTCAAAATGGTGTTTCAAATAGCGTATCTAAATGTGTTTACAATACCCCCAACTAAACTGCCCATATGTTGTAGTTTGTGCATATAAATTCAAATTAACTACAGAAACTAGGTTCTCTCTCTTTCTCCAGTGTGTGTGTTTGAGAGAAACCTACAGATTGGGCCAGATCACCATGCTCAGAAGGCAACATCGACAACAGCATTGATGGCAAGAGGTAAAAAGCACTAATACAATTTCCCAATACTTAATTTTTTACTTCACTAAGCAGGAAAAGAGTTTAAATGCATCAAAGTGACTTTAAAAAAAAAACCTCAAACCCACCCCCCAAAATAATGTATTTAATGTTATCAGTCATCTCGTAGAGTCAGATGGGAGATCCCTGCCATGGAGGAAGCCTAGGAGTAAACACAATGGACAGGAGATGGGATGGGCATATCATCACAATGCTTGCCTCTACTTCTGTTCCATGCATTCCAGGGAAGAGCAAACTTCCCTCAGCCTCCTGGCTACCACTAGGAGGAGGGAAAAGGGGGCCACAGAACTCGGCAGGCCTTGGCAGGACCCTTCCTGCTCCCAGCCATCTTCCCTCCCCAGACTCACAGACGTCCACTCTCTGATTTGAGACAATCTAAACAGTTCTTTTTATGCTTTTCATCCTGTGATGTGGCCACCTGAAGAAACCTAGGACTCCCAAACTATTTCTCATCCTCCAGAATCAAATTTGCAAATTGCTCTGTACACACAGCTTTTGGGTCCCCTATTCCCCAGTTTCTCAACCTTTAAAATTTCTGATAATGCCTATGGAGCTTCTGGTTTCATCATCAACAAAACCCTCTAGTCCTCCAAGTCTTGTTCATTTCCTCACCCCCTTGCTCTCTCTGGTGGACACCTGGCTGCCATGGAGGCTCTAACTGTCCTTTGATCCCCCTGCAGTGACAGCTGTTTCCACTTCCTCTTCCATGGTGGCCCTTCAAGGGGACTGGATGTTGACCTTGCTCTTCATGCTGCTTGCCAGAACATTCTCCTTCCAATCTTCCTGAAAAACCCAGTTTGATATCTAATGTCATCACCCCCCACCCTCCTGCAGTGTGCCCCTTCTTTTCTGGATGATTAGAGCTGCTAACTCACTACCTGACTCTTCAAAGACTACATACATTCTGGTGCTTTCAGTATCTGCATGCTACCACTCTGGGCTCACAGGTTTTTACTGCTAGTCCGCAATGTCCTGAAAGGCATGCTTTGTCCTCTCCATCACCGCAGCTGCCTAATTGCCTTCTAACTTACCATAGTGCCCTTATTCTAGTAATCCTTCAACCAATCTGTTGATTCTAATTCCTTTTCATAGAACCCTGCCCCTATGGCTTAGTATAAGAGGAATGTCCCTTTTTTTTGCCTTCTAGCCTCTGCGTGTTCTGATGTGGATTCCTTCTCAGAGTTCTTCCTTCACTCCTTCTCACTTTCTTCATATCGTTACTGCAGTCTCAGAATGCCACCCTGGTCTCAGTGCTCCATCCTTGCCTCTCTTTCCTTCTGTATCCTTATGTCCTTGCTTTCCTCCTGACTTCAGTGGCATTCACTATTGAGGTATTGAAAAGTCCCATTTTTTTCCTGCAACCAGGCATTGGGCTAGCCCAGAGACTCATGTATCTAACATCTACTTGGCATTTCTGCTTAAACGACAAATAGCCAGGTGTGACTCATGCCCACACCTGAACTCTTGAGCTTCACGTGCTATCTTTTCCTCCCATTCCTTTCTCATCTCGGCTAATGCCACTCTCCCCTTCTAATGATTTAGGCCAGCAACCTGGGAGCCATCCTCCCCTTCTTTCTTTCTTTACCAATCTAAACTCAATCTGGACATCTCCACCTTCAACATCCAGAATCTGACATTTTCTTAACCACCTCCAGCATCACTGCACTGGTCCAGGGTGGTCACAGTTTGCCCGGATGATTGCAAGTGGCTCCTAATTGCCTTTTCCCTTACGCTGTGTGCTCCACACAGGAGTAAGCATGATTTTCTAAAAATAGAAGTTGTATTTCTCTGTTTTATTCCTCATACTCCTCTTATGTCTTCTATTTCCCGCCAGAAGTCCGTATTCTTCTTCCTCTGATTTATTCTTCTCTGTGTGACTTACCACATGTCCACCAGATACTTTACTTGCACAGCCATGTACAGGCTGCCTCCTTACAGTAGATGCAAACTCCTCAAATGCAGGGATATTCTGTTGTGTTCACAGTGTTGTTTCCATATGATAGCAGGTGATTCTCAGTCAAACTCCTCTGAAGGAAAGAATGCATCATATAGCGACATGCATTTGTATTAGTCTGCTTTGACTCTCATGAGAGAAGACCATAGCCTGGGTGGCTTACACAGCAGATATGTATTTTCTCACAGTTCTAGAGCCTGGAAGTCCTGGATCAAGGTGCCAGTGTTGGTTTTTGATGAGGCCTATATTCCTGCCTTGTGGACAGCCACTTTCTGTGTCCTCAGTTGACCTTTTCTCTGTGTTTGGGTGGAGAGAAAGAATGATAACTCTGGTGTCTCTTCCTCTTCTTATAAGGACACCAATCCTATTGGATCAGGACCCCAACTTTATGACCCCATTTAACCTAAATTACCTCCTTAAGTATGCTATCTCCAAATATAGTCATATTGGGGGTTAGGACTTCAACATATGAGTGTCGGGGGGACATAATTCAGTCCACAGTACTTGTCAAGAAGAGTCTAGTGCTGAGAAAACCTTGGAGACCTGATAGGGGTCATCCTAACTGTTAACTCTGCTGGTGACTGACACCCAACAAGTATTTCACACCAGGCTTCTATTACTTGCAGATTGCTTCCACCTGGAGTCACCTTCATCCCTTCCAGTAGGTAGCATATTCACTGACCTTTTACACAAGTGCTTTTTTTTTTTTATTTTTTGCTTTTAATTATTATGGGTACATAATAGCTGTATTTTTTTTTTGCAGAAGTATAGAATCTAGCTATAGTTTGGGAATAAATGTTTATAGACACAAACTGATTGCCACTAAACTGTAAGTCTTCTGTCAGTATCCCTGATCTTCCCTAGAGGAGGGCACATGGTCAGTCCTTATCGAGGCATTATGGAATGAGTGATCCTAGGCAGCAGTACCATCTCCTTCACTTTCATGCTTTTCAAACTGGTGCTGCCAGAATGCTTGGAGTTTGCTACAGGAGCTAAGGGTTCTAAGGAGGCCTAGGATAATTATATACATTTCACATGTGCATATGAGGCACAGATTTTACTTGAATATAAGGTACTTAAAACAGGCTGTACCATTAGACTTTGATCTATTGCAAAAAAAAAAAAAAAGAAAGAAGAGAATAAAAAGTGAAGTTCTCATAAATGTCAAAGCTAAACTATTTTCTTCAGACACCAATTCTCCCTCAGCTTCCCCAAGGACCTACGTCAACTCCGTGTTGTCTCTCTGATACTGGGTGCTAAGAGATATCAAATGGAAAATACAGGAGATGTTTGTTTGCATTCATTCACAGACCCATGTAAAGAAATGTGTCTGCCAAGGTCAATGATGATAGTCTTGAGGTCATATAAAACTTATTTGCACTAATTTCTCTTAGAAGACAAACTAAGCTGTTTAGACAAAATGTACTGGAACCATATAAATGCAGCTTTCCAGAAACAATAAAGTACAAAATTCAAAGGCTTCTAATTTATAAGAGGAAAATAGGTAAAAAGCTGTTAATGTTTCATAAAATTAGTCACAGGTTGTAGGACCTCCTAGGGTCTCCTGGTCAGCTCTCTTGACCCTGCACTGATATTTTCTAGAAATTTACCTCTGTCTAGAACAGTGGTTCTCAAACTTCTTAATGCCGCAACCCTTTAATACAGTTCTTGTGGGTCACAACCCACAGGTTGAGAACCGCTGGTCTAGAAAGAGGGTTGATACCTCAATTACCTGCCCTGAATTCTGTTCCCTTGGTTAAATACCCTTGCTAATAGTATTACAAATTCCCATGTTGATTCTCTGGTACCCTCTTGATCATCTCTCCTTTGTAATGCTACTCAGTATATCAGAGAAAATTTCCAACTAAAATTATCATGTGATATAACACATCTAAAAACAGTTGTATATTACTTGTCAGTCGCTCCTTTGACCACACAGCTGGACTCATTTTAGAAATTCAACATGGAATTATTCCTTTGTTTTCAAAAGCACTGAGACTTCGTCACTTGAGGTAGTGATTTTATACAGGGTTCCATCAGATCGAGATCCTTGTCTATTTTCATGGCACCAATATGATTATGACTCTTCATCCCTGACCCTCCAGCCTCCTGAAGACACATTTTGGTTGCATTAGTTATATTTTATGTGCATTTTGTCTTGCTCCAGAAAGTGACTGTGCCTTTTCTTTCTAACTACCATTGATTTCTGTGCATTTTACATTTTAGATTTGTTTTCAGAATGGACCCATACCTTCACTTCAACATCTTTTCTCTTTGCCTTCTGTCTGTTTTTGCTCATGTTTACTTTGGATTTCACTCCAGTTGAGCTTATTATTCATAAAAAGTAAAGGAATGTTAGTACTGATGCTTCCTGAACTCCTTGTACCAAGAAAATTTTGATAGACAAAGTTTGCCTCTAAATATCACTATAAACATCAAATAGCTTAAATCTAAGACACGTGTATTTATCCAAACTACCTCACTTCTATCTTGCTATATACACAGCAGCAATGAAAGGGTATTCTATCTGTGTCATTCAAAATTATATTGGAAAGAAACTGAGACAATCCATGACTTCTAAAGCTGAATGGCTTTGGTGAAATGCAGAGTATAACCAAAAAACATGACTTTATGAGTCATAGCACACACTGTCTTATACTTTTAAAAAGAAAAAAGGAAAAGAAAAGAAAAAATAAGAAAGAAATTATCACATATGACAAAAAGAGAGAAGTTATGATACAAAGCATGCTTTTAGAAATCATAGTTGATGTATAAAGCAGATGTCAAATACTTAAAGACATCACTCTCCATCTACACTCCAATGTTATATTAATTTACATAAGCAGATTGGGGACAAAATTTGTGAGCCACCAGGGATGAATCCAAGTGAATTTTTAATGTACTTAACATACCTACATAAATCTATCTAAATCTGCAATTTTCCTTCAGGAATTTCCAATAATGAACTGTGAAAAATTTCTTAAATGGCCGTGGAACCGGTTTGAAAGATCAGGGATGTGTTAGCATTAGATAAGGAGAACATAGTAATCTAGCTGACAGCCAGACCTTTCAACTTGGTCACATGCTCATGGTGTTGAAGATATACGTCTAACAATTTGTTTCTTAACATCATTCTTGAAAGAACCTAGGAACTGAGATCATGCCAATATGCACAAAATCTACCATTTTCCTTTTCCAAGCTCAATTAAACTCTCTTAAAAATTAACAATCTGAGACAAAAAATGGACAAAGAGTTTGAAACAATAGTTCAAGGAGAAAACTCCAAGCAGGAAAAAAAAAAACATGCTAAGCTTCACCAATAACCAGGAAAATGCTAATTAAATCAATATTGAAATATTATACATATGTTACATTCATCAGTTTGGGTTAAGAAAAAGTTGGCAAGGTTACAGCAAAACTGCTTTCTTATGATACCATTAGGAGTATAAATTGCTACACACATACCTCATGAGAAAGAACTTGACAAAATCTAGTGATATGGGAAAAAGATGGATGTCCTGACCCAGAGGCAACTGCATTCTTAGATTTGAAGTGTACAAAAAGGTAAGTATAAAAATGTTGACTGCAAAAAATATTTCTACATGGAAAAAATATTCTATACTTATCAGAAAAATTCCATAGAATGGTCAAAAAGAACTAATTGGTGCTCTAAATAATAACATGGCTGTATCTTAAAAGTTGAGTGACAAAAATCAAGTTATAGAACCCTGCGTAAAGATGAGGCCACTTACGTGAATTTAAAGTCTGAAAGAAAATATTTGATTAGTGAATCTATAGACTATAAAATCATGCAAAACTCTAATAAACACTAACTATAGGTTAGTGATTACCTTGGGGTGAAGGAGGAAATAAATGTAATAGTGAATCAAGGGCTTCAGCTGTATTTGTTTGTTTGTTTGTTTTTTGAGAGAGTGTCACTATGTTACCCTTAGTAGAGTGCCGTGGCATCACAACTCACAGCAGCCTCCAATTCTTGGGATTAAGCAATTCTCTTGCCTCGGCCAACCAAGTAGCTGGGACCACAGGTGCCTGCCGCAACGCACTGCAGCTGTATTTTAAATGGATCATTTCTTAAACCGGGTGTTTGAGAGCTGTAGACTTCATCACATTATTCTCCATACTGGGGTGTGTATGAAATAATTCATAAGAATCAGTGAAATCCAATGTTTGATTAAACTGGTGTTAGAATTAATTTAATAAATCCCCATTAAAATGTCACATCTGTTTCTCTATTTCCACTAAGGTGCCAATTCTGTTACCATATGTGATTGATGTCCTTCAGAGTTTTTTTTTTCCTTTTTGCTTTTATATGTTTCCTACAAGTCAATGCCTTAGTGAAATCCTTTAATCCAAGTGTTAGAATAAAAAATGAAATGAAATAAAAAGAGTAGTGAGAAGGAACAAATCCCACATGCAACGGGCTTTCTTCAGCAAATCTTTTTATGGTAATTTAGATGTGCAGACAAATAAACACAAATACACCTTGACCGTCAACCCCTGCTCTCTGTGGAATGATAAACTTTCTCCAGGGTGGGGTAAGTCAATGTTTAATGGTGGCTCTGTGGCATTTTCTCTTACCTTCAGTGTGTGTCTTTCCTTGCTCTGTGCTTGTACAGATCACAGATCACTCCTGCATTTACTGAGTATGGTTATAAAATGTTTTTATTTTATTTTATTTATTATTTTTTTAATTGTTGGGGATTCATTAAGGGTACAAAGAATTATATTACACCACTTGCATTTGTTAGGTAAGGTCCCTCTTACAATTGTGTCCCACCCAAAGAGGTGTACCATACACCTTGACCCTCCTCCCCCTCCCTCCTTCCCTTTCCCCACTCGCTCATTCCCCTACCCACCTCCTTTGTATTAGCTCATCTACTACCTTCATATTAGAATAGAGTATGTTGGATTCTCGCTTCTCCATTTTTGTGATGCTTTACTAAGAAGAATGTGTTTCACCTCCATCCAGGTTAATACAAAAGATAGAAAGTCTCCATCTTTTGTAGTGGCCAGATAGTATTCCATGGTATACATATACCACAGCTTGTTAATCCATTCTTGGGTTGGTGGGTATTTAGGCTCTTTCCACACTTTGGCGATTGTAAATTGAGCTGCAATAAATAATCTAGTGCAAATGTCCTTATGATAAAAGGATTTATTTTCATCTGGGTAGATGTCCAATAATGGGATCACAGGATCAAATGGGAGGTCTAGTTTGAGTTCTTCAAGGATTCTCCATACTTCCTTCCAAAAAGGTTGTATTAGTTTGCAGTCCCACCAGCAATGTAGAAGTGTTCCCTTCTCGCCACATCATGCCAGCATCTGCAGTTTTGAGATTTTCTGATGTGGACATTCTCACTTAGGTTAGGTGATATCTCAGTGTGGTTTTGATTTGCATTTCTCTGATGATTAGGGATGATGAACATTTTTTCATATAGTGATCTAAGGGATTGTTGGGCAAGATTTTCTTGTTGATTACTTTAAGTTCTCTATATAAATGTTTAATGACTTTCTAGTTTTCTATCCTAACTGAAAATCAGTCAGTATCCCTTCTGCTTGTTGCGCATTTGCATTTCTATCTTAAGGCACATATAGAGGCTCAAAGACAAAAAATACCTTGTAGCCATGGAAATTCAGATGTCAATGGCCAGATAAGTAAATAAAAGATGGAGCCCCATGATAAAAGAAAATTGGAGAACTCATGTGCCTTCTTTTAGGCACAGGCACTAGACAAGTCTGGGCTAGTTTTAGAAATAAAAAATGTAAGTTCTGTATTGCCACATCCTCCAGTTGCTCAAGAGATGCAAGAAATTTAGATCTGTATGTAAAGTTGGCAACTAACTTAATTCATCATTTTAATCCTGTTTAGGTCAAACCAAACAGATCTGCAGCCATAACTAGTGGCTAGTAGTAAATGTAGTTGGAGATTTCTGCTCCACATGCAGGGCCATGAAATCTGCTGATAAGGAGAAAACAGTTTTCTCTTTGCCATTATAAAGTGGGGGAGGAATAACTTCAATAACCAAAATATCCTATTTCCTAAACAAAGAGGTGGGGTACTCACCAATTCCTTAGAGAGAACACAGGGGGAAGGGTACCTATGGATGCCATGTGGAAGGAAGTCAGCTCCAGACAGGGATGGGGGACCTGCCACATGTGGCCTTCAAGATTCTTGTGTGTGGCGCTTTGACTAATTCCAAATTTTACAGAAAAAGTGATTTTATTAAAAGGAAAAAGAAAAATGAAGCTTTTCTTCCTTCCTTTGGTGCTTAAAAAAGAACAATCTTAAAAAAGAACAATCTCATATCATCTTGATTGCAGGTTTCCCACTCCTGTGTTACCAGATCCTATGCCAAGGATTGTGACCCTTACAACCCATGGGAAGGTCTGACAAGAGTTAGGATGACTGTTGAAAAGAAGGTCATAGAGGATCTTCCAGGTAAGTACTGACCTAAGTGACCTTTCCATTTCTTTCATTAAATATGCCTGTTTTTATATTGTCTTTATTTTCTCTTATCATTGCTATGTATTTAGAAATGTTTGTGATAATACCCAAATAATTTCTTTAGAAACCACCTAAATGGCTGGGTACACTGGCTCATGCCTGCAATCCTAGCACTTGGGGAGGCTGAGGCAGGAGGATAGCTTGAACTCAGGAATTCAAAACTAGCCTAATAAAAAGTGAGACTTTATCTTCTACAAAAAATAGAAAAATTAGCTGGGTCTGGCAATGCATACCTGAGTCCCACTTAATGGGGAGGCTGAGGCAGGAGGATCACTTGAGCCCAAGAGTATGAAGTTGCAATAAGGTATGATGATCCCACTGCACTCTAGCCAGGGCAACAGAGCAGGACTCTGTCTCAAAAAAAAAGAAAAAAGGAACAACCTAAAAAATCTCCCAAACACTGAAAGTATATGTTAAAATTGAGAAAATCTGTATTAAAGGTAAAAAGTATTGAAAGTGTTTTAAAATAATTTAATGAGAGAGCATTAGACCAAGGTAGCTTTACTGCCCTGGGTTCCTTTTAACCAAAACAAAACTTAACTCAGAATTTAGAAGGAAATAAAACTTAAGCTCAGTAATTTCTAGGCAGCCAACTAACAAAATCAGAGAAGTCAAGTGACCTCCTCAAGGACAAATAGGTAACATGTGGCAGAAACAACATTCAACCCTAGATCTATCTGATTTCAAAACTCACGACCTTTTCATTATATCAGTTTTCCTTGACTGAAGTCTCTTGAAATTAAGAAATCAAATCATCTCCGTTCAGAGCTACTTGCTGGGTTGATCTATTTCACAGCAGATCTGTCAATATTTTGGAGAGCACAACATATAGAGCTGTTTTTCCTTAAGTGCTATGACTTGGTGAACAAAAATTGGATGCCTATCACATCCACAGCTTTAAGCAATAGTTCCCCCAATGAGTGTTCTCAAAATGTCCCTGGATTTTTTGTTTTGCTTTTTAAAATTTGTGTTAACAGGACATACCAGTTAAGCCACTTCTGTTTGATAACATACCAAGAAAAATGATGGTTGATTTGGAGTTCCAGAAGAATATTTTAAAAGCCAAACAAACAGAGGAAGTTACTCTGCTCAGCTTTGCCCCATGTTTTTCCTTTCATTTTTCTTAGTGTTTTGTTTTTCTTTTTACAGGACATTAGTATGTTAATACCCCTGGCAGAATGGACAAAAAATCCCTATGACTAGAATCTAGTCTCAAAATCATTATGAAACACAGATGTTGTTGTATTTCCCAGAGCCTGGTTCTAGTTCTAATGTTCCACTCCCCTCCAGGAAGGTCTCAGAAAAATGAGTATTTGGTGGAAAGAAAAATTTCCCCAAAGTTATCTTAAGTGGTTATAAACTACAACAGCTTTAAAAAATCTATTGTGGTATTATTGAACTTTTATCTACATAGTTACAGATACTCACACACATGGCTCCAGTGATTTGGATAGTATCTCTTCCCAAGACAGCAGTAATGGTATATGTAAACTACACTAGGCATGCACCTGCTTTAATGCATATATAAATAGTGTTTTTTTAGCATGGTCTCTAAAAATAACCTCTGAAAATAATTATTTGTGGAATGAAATGGCCCTAGAATGAGGATCTTAGAGCCTCTGTGAGAGGACAAGTCTGCCAAATTGTACAATATGCCAATTGCTTTCTCAACAAATACAGTGATAAAAATGTACAGAGAAGTATTTGACAATTGCTTTTCATCCAGCACTTCAGAAATCAAACTTCATGTTCTTACAACTGGCAAAGCACAAGTGCCAATCATTCCTAGCACCTCGCCAGATAAATGTGAAAGGTTTGATAGAAATAGAGCTAGTCATCCATTAAGAAGAATGAAAGATCATTTGTCCCAGATGTCTGAGACCTGACTTCAACCAGCATATGATTAAAACACACTCTGCACAGCCCCAGTATCTTGTGTATACATAGCATCATGGTTATTTTTTTCTCTTTATTTAGATTAACTGATTTTCCTATGTTGGTTATTGCAAGGCAGTGGTTACTCTCCCAGTGATGTGAAGGTTTAGGAGCTCTGGGATCAACTTGCATAATCCTCAGAATTCTGCCTTCACCCCTAGGACTGGGCTTCCACAACATCACCAAAGGGTAAGTGCAGTTCATTTTACCATACCATGAATGCAAACCATGATTCAAGTAGCACTACTGAAAATCCCTTACAAAATTCTTTAAGAATAATTTCATTGTGGTTCTGCAGTTGGGACTCCTAGATAAATGATCTCCTATTTTAATAGGTCACTGGATACCTACGACTCCCAAGTGCCAAGAAATTACAAGCATTTAAATCCTGGCTCCCTGATTTGGGGGGAAGATTTATGCATCTTTAAACCAACCTTAAAGTCTAAACCAAGACTCATTCTTCCCTGGTTGTTTCAACCTGTGGAGATTTTGTAATCATCTTAATCACACAGCAATAACTGTTAGTGTCAGCTGCATAGTCATCAACTGTTTTGTATTATTACTGAACACTTTACATGTATAACTTAAGTTTTCCTGAGTTTACAGCTCCTCAAGGTCAATTCCTATGATGTATATTCTTTTGTACCACTTTGTGACACAACATTATTCTAATTTCACAATATATGCTTAATACATAACTATTAAACTTAATCTCTGAGGGTAAGAAAAAGGAAAATACTAAATCTCTACTCCAGTCTCTCCTCTCTTGGAAAAATAGGGCAAATGTGTAATAGGATGCTGAAAGGAACTTTTCCTACTGCTTCAAAATTCTCTCTATAGCAAGAGTTAGTCAACTTTTTCTGTAAATAGTGAGCTAGTAAATATTTTAGGCCTTGTCACTGTTGTTGTCATTTTGTTGTTCTGCAAACATTAAAAAAGATAAAACTTACACTTAGCTCACAGGCTGTACAAAACAGGCCACAGATCATCATATTTGCTACTTTGGCCTTATTCTAGGGCCCAATAGTTTGCAAATCCCTGCTGTCCAACACACAGACAAAACAACATATGCTTAGCACCTCTCAGTCAAAAGAATTACCAGCGGATTAGGGGCAGAGGTAAGATGGCAGACTGCAACCAGCTTTCACCAGAGGCTCCCGTCCAGAAGGAGAGTTAAAAGACAGAAGTTTAACAAGTAAGCTGATGGTTTGGAGATGAGCCAAGAGAAAAGGTTGAAGAATGCATATCAACGCTGCTGAAGCAAGCTGTGACACCAAAGATACAAACAAAAGGTACTGAATCCATCCCCAAGCAGATGGGAGTCCCTTCCCCTACAAGAAGGGCTCGCATTAAATGCCATACAAACAAGCGAGCAGAGTTCAAACGTCCTCTCATTTCATCCCACAGGAAGGACCCTCTAAGAACTGGACCTCCAACCCATACTAGGGTGCCATGGCCTTCTCCTGCCAGACATAAAACTGTATATATTCTCTACCTGCAAATCTGAACTACCAGCACTCCACTCCACACTCACCCCAAGGTTTGGAAGCCTGTCCCCCATGGAGTCCAGACTCTTGGGCATTTTCTCAAGAGGTGTGGGCAGGGGAGGGCCCTTGCTCAGCAGTCAGCTGAGAGGGAACCATATGGGAGCTGTAGCAGTGCCCCCAGGTGCAGAACAACAGCAGTGGCAGGAACAATAAGGCTCATGCCCCTGGGGTGGCTGTCCCAGATAGACACACCCTGTCTCTCTGGGCAACCAGAGGAAGCCAGGCACCTTCGTAGGTGACAGTTACTGGGAGATGGATCTGGGACGTGAGTAAAGACTTCCAGGGAGGGGCCGAGCCAGAGGTTTGCTTTATTGAGGCTGAGACACACCTGGCTCTCAGGGGATCATAGTGGGGACAAAGGTGGGCAGGCAGAGGCAGGAACTGACAGCTCAGTGTGAGCTCCAACTGTTTGCCACTGCCCAGAACTGAGTTGTGGTCTCTGTCACCTCAAGCAGCATCTGATAACCAGGACAGAAACAAACTTTGCGAAGTTGTGCTATTCTGCCAAGAACATCAATCAGGGGCAGGGCTGGAACTGAGTGAACTGCTCCATCTCCATTAAGCACCTGAGGTTGTCAGGCCTCACCTCTCTCTCCCTGCCAGACAGTGGCCAAGAACAGAGACTTGGCTGAGGAGACATAGATCTCTCTCTGACCCAGGCAGGCATAAATCCCTGGGCATCTGCTCATTGGAGTGAACTGGGTCACAGACCCAGCCCCACTGGGGTTACCAGTGACTGGGTGTGACAGAGGTGCAAGGTGGGGAAGGAGGCATCAACCTTCTCAGATTAATTTATTTGCTGGGTTGGTCCTTCTGACCTCTTGGAGCACTGGCACCAGTCATACCTGCCAGCAGACCCCTGATATCTAGTTGCCAGAGATCTTTTGAACTCCCCCACCTGAGACCAGTGCTGACTGGGACAATTGATTTGGACCTCTTGAACTGGGCCAATCACCTGAGGACTATCTAAAGTGCTACCTTGGGTGTGTGGTTGTGGAAAAGTGTGATTTTCATTTTCCAATTGTTGTCTGTCAGGGCAAGGTGACTTAATTGCTGGTATTTCTCCACAGCTGAGACTTCAACCCAGAGTAACTGATTTACTAGGGTAGAAGAGAGACCAACTGAAAATAAGACAGAGCAACAGAGCAACTTAGCCCCACCAAACCATGGAGGCCCCAGTTTCTCACACCGTAGCACTGTACAGGTCCTTGGCAAAGTTCTAGGAGAAAAGCCAAATGGTGTAAATCAAGCATGGGGCGGAATCAGCAGAGAAACTCTGGTAACATGAATAACCAGAGTAGATCAACCCACACCCCCAAAGAAGGACATGGCAGATGCAAGTGAAGACCCCATCCATAAACAGATGGATGAGATGTCAGAAATTGAGTTCAGAGTCTGGATAGCAAATAAGATCAACAGAATGGAGGAAAAGAGGAAATCAGAATTTCAAATTATTCAAAAGAGGTCTCAAGAATTCAATGATTTCAAAGATAAAATGACCAAAGATTTGGACACATTGAGGCAAGAGTTTGCAGCCCTCAAAGATCTGAAAAATATGGTAGAATTCCTCGCTAACAGAATAGAGCAGGCAGAAGAAAGGATCTCTGACATTGAAGATAAAGCTTTTGAATGCAACCAAGCACTCAAAGAGGAAGAGAAATGATGAGCAAAAATGGATCATTCTCTCACAGAGCTCTGGGATAATTCAAAGAAAACTAATATTTGCCTTATAAGAATCCATGAAGGTGACAAAGTTGCTTCACAAAACACAGAGGCTCTTCTTCATGACATTATGAAAGAGAACTTTCCAGACATGCCAAGAGATTCTGAAATTCAGATAGCAGACAGTTTCAGAACCCAAGCACAACTCAACCCAAATAAGACATCCCCCCGGCACATCATAATTAACTTCACTAAAGTTAATATGAAAGAGAAAATTCTAAAAGCAGCCAGATGTAAGAAAACCATAACCTACAAGGGGAAGAATATTAGAATGACTGCAGATCTCTCTGCTGAAACCTTTCAGACTATAAGAGGGTGGTCATCAACTTCTAATATCCTAAAACAAAACGACTTTCAACCCAGGATCCTGTATCCAGCTAAACTGAGTTTCATTTATGATGGAGAAATTAAATACTTTAATGACATTCACATGTTGAAGAAATTTGCCATAACTAAACCAGCTCTCTAGGAAATTCTCAGACCTATCTTCCATAATGACCAGTGCAATCCTTCACCACAAAAGTAAACTCACTCAGAAAATTTTGATCAAATTCCAACTTCCACAGTGGCAAAAGGATAAAAATGTCCACTGAACTTCCAAAAAACTTGATACCCAAAATTTTACCAGGCTTATCAATATTCTCAATTAATGTGAATGGCTTAAATTGTCCTCTAAAGAGGCATAGGTTGGCTGACTGGATACAAAAACTCAGGCCAGATATTTGCTGCATACAAGAATCTCATCTTACATTAAAGGATAACTATAGACTCAGGGTAAAGGGATGGTCATCTATATACCAGGCAAATGGAAAGCAGAAAAAAGCAGATGTTGCAATTTTATTCACAGACACAATAGGTTTTAAACCAACAAAGTAAGCAAGGACAAGGACAGTCACTTTACATTTGTTAAGGGTAATACTCAATATGATGAGATTTTAATTATTAATATTTAAGCACCCAACCAGGATGCACCTCAATTTATAAGAGACACTCTAACAGGCACGAACAACTTGATTTCTTCCAGTACCATCATAGTCAGAGACTTCAACACTCCTTTGGCAGTGTTGGATAGATCCTCCAATAAGAAGCTGATCAAAGAAATTTTAGATTTAAATTTAACCACCCAACATTTGGATTTAACAGACATCTACAGAACATTTCATCCTAACAAAACTGAATACACATTTTTCTCATCAGCCCACAGAACATACTCCAAAATTGATAACATCTTAGGTCACAAGTCTAACCTTGGCAAATTTAAAAGAATAGAAATTATTCCTTGCATCTTCTCAGATCATGACAGAATAAAAGTTGAACTCAGTAACAACAGTAATCTGCAGACTCATACAAAAACATGGAAGCTAAATAACCTTATGCTGAATGATAGGTGGGTAAGAGATAAAATTAAGAAGGAAATTAACAAGTTTTTTGAACAAAAAAATAATGAAGACACGAGTTATCAGAACCTCTCGGATACCCCAAAGGCAGTCCTAAGAGGAAAATTTATAGCACTGCAAGCCTTCCTCAAGAGCACAGAAAGAAAGGAAGTTAACAACTTAATGGGACATCTCAAACAACTGGAAAAGGAAGAACATTCCAATCCCAAATCCAGCAGAAGAAAAGAAATAACCAAAATTAGAGCAGAATTCAATGAAATTGAAAACAAAAGAATTATACAACAGATCAATAAATCAAAAAGTTGTTTTTTTGAAAAGGTCAATAAAATAGATAAACCTTTGGCCAACCTAACCAAGAAAAAAAGAGTAAAATTTCTAATTTCATCAATCAGAAATGGTAAAGACAAAATAACAACAGACCCTTTAGAAATTCAAACAATCTTTAATGAATATTACAAGAAACTTTATTCTCAGAAATATGAAAATCTGAAGGAAATTGACCAATACTTGGAAGCATGCCATCTTCCAAGACTTAGCCAGAAGGAAGTGAAAATTTTGAACAGGCCTATATCAAGTTCTGAAATAGCATGAACTTTACAGAATCTCCCTAAAAAGAAAAGCCTGGGACCAGATGGCTTCATGCCAGAATTCTACTAAACCTTTAAAGAGGAACTAGTACCTATATTACTTAACCTTTTCAAAAATATAGAAAAAGAAGGAATATTACCCAACACATTATATGAAGCTAACATCACCCTGATCCCCAAACCAGGAAAAGACCCAATAAGAAAAGAAAATTACAGACCAATATGAATAATGAAGATTGATGCAAATATATTCAACAAAATCCTAACAAACAGAATCCAGCAACACATCAAAAAAATTATACACCACGACCAAGGAGGTTTTATCCCAGGGTCCCAAGGCTGGTTCAACATGTGTAAATCCATAAATATAATTCATCACATAAATAAATTAAAAAACAAAGACCATACGATTCAGTTGATGCAGAAAAAGCTTTTGATAATATCCAGCACCCCTTAATGATCAGAACACTTAAGAAAATTGGTATAGAAGGGACATTTCTTAAACTAAGAAAGGCCATCTACAGCAAACCCACAGCCAATATTGAATTGAATGGAGTTAAACTGAAATTGTTTCCACTCTGATCAGGAGCCAGGCAAGGTTGCTCATTGTCTCCACTGCTCTTTAACATCGTAATGAAAGTTTTAGCCATCGCAGTTAGGGAAGAAAAGGCAATCAAGGGCATCCATATAGGGTCAGAAGAGATTAAACTTTCACTCTTCGCAGATGATATGATTGTATATCTGGAAAACCAGGGATTCTACTGCAAAACTCCTAAAAGTGATCAAGAAATATAGCAGTGTCTCAGGCTACAAAATCAACACGCATAAATTGGTAGCCTTCATATATACCAACAATAGTCAAGCTGAAAAAAGTCAAGGACTCTATTCAGTTCACATTAGTGCCAAAGAGATGAAATATTTGGGAGTTTACCTAACATAGGATATGAAAGCTCTCTATAAAGAAAACTATGAAACTCTAAGAAAAGAAATAGCTGAAAATGTTAACAAATGGAAAAACATACCATGCTCATGGCTGGGAAGAATCAACATTGTTAAAATATCCAGACTACCCAAAGCAATATTTAATTTTAATGCAATCCCTATTAAAGCCCCACTGTCATACTTTAAAGATCTCAAAAAAATAATACTTCATTTGGTATGGAATCAGAAAAAACCTCGAATAGCCAAAATGTTACTCAGAAATTAAAACAAAGCAGGAAGAATCACGCTTTGAGACCTCAGATTATACTATAAATCCATAGTGATCAAAACAACATGGTACTGGCACAAAAACAGAGAGGTAGATGTATGGAACAGAATAGAACCAATAGATGAATCCAGCTACTTACTGTTATCTGATCTTTGACAAGCCCATTAAAAACATTTAGTGGGGAAAAGATTCCCTATTTAACAAATGGTGCTAGGTGAACTGGCTGGCAACCTGTAGAAGATTGAAACTGAACCCACACCTTTCACCATTAACTAAGATAGACTTTCACTGGATTAAAGATTTAAACTTAAGTCATGAAACTATAAAAGTATTAGAAGAAAGTGTAGGGAAAATACTTGAAGAAATTGGCCTGGGCAAAAATTTTATTAGGAGGACCCCTCAGGCAATCAAAGCAACATCAAAATATATTACTGGGACCTGATCAAACTAAAAAGCTTCTGCACAGCCAAGAATACAGTAAGTAAAGCAAGCAGACAGCCCTCAGAATAGGAGAAGATATTTGCAGGTTATGTCTCTGACAAAGGTTTAATAACCAGAATCCACAGAGAACTCAAACGTATTAGCAAAAAAAGAACAAGTGATCCCATCTCAGGGTGGGCAAAGGACTTGAAGAGAAATGTCTCTGAAGAAGACAGGTGCATGGCCTACAGACATATGGAAAAATGTTCATTATCATTAATCATCAGAGAAATGCTAATCAAAACTACTTTGAGATATCATCTAACTCCAGTAAGATTAGCCCACATCACAAAATCCCAAAACCAGAGATGCTGGTGTGGATGTGGAGAAAGGGGAACACTTCTACACTGCTGGTTGGAATGCAAACTAATACATCCCTTTTGGAAAGGTGTTTGGAGAACACTTAGAGAACTAAAAATAGACCTGCCATTTGATCCTACAATTCCTCTACTAGGTATACAAAAATCATATTACAACAAAGATATTTGTACCAGAATGTTTATTTATTGCAGCCCAATTCATAATTACTAAATCATGGAAGAAGCCTAAGTGCCCATCGATCC
>CAUYTI010064529.1:0-19192 GCA_963575145.1 Galago senegalensis
TCACCTATATATCTGTCTAACAAGGGTACAAGTGAACTTTTCTAGAACTAGAATATAAATGTTTTGACACAATGACTAAGCAAATGACATAAAATCTATGTTAACCAGCTTGATGAAAGTATTTCAAATTGTATATGAAAATACTACACTGTACCCCATGTTTGCATTAATGTATACAGCTATCATTTAATAAAAAAATAAAATAAAATAAAAGAATTAAATGAATCTTGCTAGGATGGCACCAAGCCATTCATGAAGGATCCTCCTCCATGGCGTGAATACCTCCTACTAGGTCCCACCTCCAACATTGAGGATACAATTTCCACATAAGACTTGGAGGAACACAAACCATATTCAAACCACAGCACTATGCATGTCCATGATAAAAAATTTAAGCAATATTTAAATAAAGTGTGTCCCCAAAGTCACCATCCATAGGGAAAATGGGAAATTGTAGCTAAATATACCTTTATTTACAAAATATTCATTACAAAATTTAACAAAGAGGTAGCCAACACATAAAGAATATTTTGTAAATATTTTATAAAATTTTGTATAATATAAAGGTATATTTAGCTATAATTTCCCATTTTCCCAGTGGTTGGTGATGTTACAGTTGACCTTTGGGACACCCTATATATGGGAAGTCCCTGACTTACAAACATATGACTTACGTACCTCTTGCACTTATGAACAGAGGCTATTAAAGCAAGTAGCTGAATTATACTGTCTGACTGAGTATGACTTGCACTAACCAATGGAGACTGTTTCAAGTAATAGGTAAATGTACTTGTTCCAACTTATATACAAATGCAACTTAAGGACAAATCTACAGAACCCATCTCGTTCTTAACCTGAGACTGCAAGTATAGAGAAATAAGTGAATCTGCTTTCTCTGTTCACAGCCTTTAATCCTTCTCTGGTTTATGGAATTAACCACAGTTAATAGTTTTGTATATATTCTTCCAGAGCGTTTTCTTTAGAGTATATGCATATGTTTGGGGGTTAGTTCTCTTTGTTGTATAGCTCTTGTTATGTAATTACATATTTATTGCAGAGTGAATTTACTTTATCTAAATTTGAGTGATCCGATCATTTCTGAAAATACGATCATCAACCAGTCTTTAGTGCCAGCCCTTGAAAGTTCCCCTAAATGCAGACTATTCTCAAAAACAAGTTATGTTCAAATTTTTTTTTGTCTTATAAGCTGATTATTTGGAAGTTGTATTGTGTATTCTTTTTTTATACTATTAAAATTTTTATTTTATTTTATTTATTGCAAAATATTAAGGGGATACAAATGTTTTTTACATAGATCACTTTTGTAATGCTTGAGTCATGGCTATTACATGGCATGCCCATCACTCAAATAATGTTCAATGTACTCATTAGGTAAGTTTTTGCCCATCACCTTCCTCTCCCTGCTTGATTTCCACTGAGCTTTATTTTCCTCCGTGTACATGTGTGTTTATTGCTTAATTCCAATTCAATAGCAAATATATATAGTGTTTATATTTCCATTCTTTAGTTACTCAAGGTAGAATAATGGTCTCCAGTAACATTGTTGCAAAAGGCATTCATTTATTCTTTTTTATGGCTGAGTAGTACTTCATGGTATACATATACAACATTCTGTTATCTATTCATGAATCAATGGGCACTTGGGTTAATTCCCTATCTTTGCAACTGTGAATTATGCTGCAATAAATATTTGAGTGCAGGTGTCTTTTTGATAAAAAGACTTCTGTTTAGGGGGCATACATCTAGCAGTGGGATTGCTGGATCAAATGATAGCTCTACTCTTAGTTCTTTGAAATAACTGCTTGCTGTTTTCTATAGAGGCACGAATTTTCAGTGCCACCCGCAGTGTGTAAACATTCCTTTCTTTCTGTATCCATGCTAGCATCTCTTCGTTTTGGGCTTTTTAATAAAAGCCATTCTCATTAGAGTATGTAATGTCTCATTGTCATTTTAATTTGCATTTTCCTAATGGTTAATGATATTGGGCATTTTTTCATATATTTATTGGCCATTTGTCTATCTTCTTTTAAAAAGACTCTGTTCATGTTTTTTGCTCACTTTTTCATGGGTTTGTTTTTCTTTTACTGATTTGCTTGAATTCTTTGTAGCTTCTGGATTTCAGCCTTCTATTGAATGTATAGTTGGTGAATATTTTTTACCACTCTGTAGGTTGTCTATCTGCTGTGTTGATTAATTACTTAGCAGTACAGAAGTTTTTAAATTTAATTGAATCCCATGTATTTATTTTTGTTGTTGCAATAGTTGCCAATATGGTCTTGTTCATAAATTCTTTATCTAGAAAAGGTTTTCCTACATTTTCCTCTAGAATCCTTATGGTTTCGTGCCTTACAGTGAAGTCTTTTATCCATCTTGAATTAATTTTTGCAAGTGATGAGAAATAGTGATACTGTTTCATTCTTCTGCAGGTAACTCCCAGCATCATTTTTTGAATAAGGCTTCTTTTCCTCAAGTGTGTATTGTTGTCTGCTTTGTCAAAATTAGTTGGCTGTAGGGTTGTGGTTTTATATCTGGGTTCTCTATTTTGTTCTTGGTCTTTGTCTCCATTTTTCTACCAATGCTGTTTTGGTTACTATAGCCTTATAGTTTAGCTTGACATATGGTAATCTGATGCGTCCAGATTTGTACTCTTTTGTGTAAAATGCCTAGGAATATCCTTGATTAAAGAGGAATGTGTATTCTTATAAAGTGAGTTGTAAATATGCATTAAGTGGTGGCTTCAGCATCATGAAAAAGAGGTCAACAAGGGAAAAGGAACATACAAGGAGTGTTTTCTATGTGCGAAACTATTGTTAAGAACCTTCTATTGTTTCTTTTATTCTCTCCAACATTTTTGTTAGATTGTTCCTATTTCACATTATACAGATTGATCAACTAATGTTCAGAGCGACTAAATTATTTTCCAGTTATCATGTAGGTTGAAAATGTCAGAGATTGGAATCAGGTCCAGGAGTGTTTGATTCCTAAGTATGTGCACCCTTCAAGGCCCTGGAAGTCTGTAAAATAGGGTAAAGGGGCACACAGAGACCCATATTCAGCCTTAGGAGGGTAGTATGGGATTTAACTCTTCCTTATAGATAATAATGTAAGGACAGATTACATGGACAGAGTAGATCTGGTCCCACCATGCCTTATTCACACCCCAATCAACAACTAGTCAGATCATAGCATTGACATGCTGGCTGTGCTATACGGGGTTATTTTTGCTCCCAATGCCCAGCACTAAAAATAACTTGCTAGACATTTTATCCCTCCATCCCTTAGATCAAGTGTCCAACCTTTTCTTTCCTACTCTGTGCCTTGGGAGGTTCACCTCCTTGGGCTCCATCAAAGGGCTGACTCCCCTTTTCTGTGGCTTCTGATTGAATTCTCCTAATGGGAGGAGATTGGAAGTGTGAAAGAGGAAATGTTAGGTCACCCAGTCCTCTGGCACATTTCCTGTTGGAGTTATTTTCAATGGTTGGATTCCTATGCTCCAAACCACAGCTCTCATTGCATGGCCTTCCTCGATGTCCTCTGCTGTCCCTCAGTCCCAGCACATACATCCTCCCCTTGTATACCTTTACATCCTGGGGTGGCAACAGCATTCTACTCTTGCTAGCCCAGGTGCCTTACCATTTCTTGTTTTAACACAACTGTGCATGCATTGTAAATGTCCCTTCATTCCACGATCTTTAATTATCCCTTTGGAATACGGCATCTGTTTGCTGCTAGGAACCTGACTGGTTCAGTAAATTAAACTAGGTTTTATTCTAGAAAATGAATCCTCAATATGGGATTTTGTGATTATGTTGCTCTCCTATTTGATGAGGGCACAGGGCACAGATGATCCCCTTTCCAGGGAGAAATAGATAACCTGGTATGTGGTGGAATCATAATTACTCAAATTATTAACAGCTGTTGCATGGTGCATGCAGGTGGAGGGAAGGCATTGGGAGAGCTCATGACTGTGGCATGGTTGTTTTGCCAGGTGATTTCAATTACCCAGACTGGCTACATATGAAATCCTAGAGAGCATAAACAGAGACAAGGACAAATTATCAGCCTTGAATGTTCAACTCAGGGCATGCAGAAAATCAAACAGCTCTTTGGAAGTTTTTAAAGAAGTTTTTGTCTTCCATGACTTCAGGGAAAATATAGCTAGATGAGGGTAGCTTTTAAAGACTATCTCCCCTATAGCTGCTGGGCAAACATGACTGAAAATATGTGAAGCTAAAATGGTTTTGCAACCTAGTAAAACTGAAGGTGCAAGGGCTACAGACTCCAATATACCTGGGATTGACTCACTGGGTAAGTTAATTAAGCACTCTGCTGGACAAGTTGGTATGTTGGTATTGTGCAACAATAATCTGACCTCTTAAGATAAAGGTATTATTGGAAAAAGAACACGTCTCTGAGATATAAGATGGGGATACTTGGGTAGACACAATGAAGATTGAGGGACTGTGAACCTACAAACTCCCCAGATCCTTCATTGCCTAAGGAAGAAGTCTTGGTCCTTTCAGTGACATCTGGCCGAGTCACATCTGAGGCAGCAAGGCTTCTCCTGTACGTCTTTTGCAACCCACAGTAGGAGAATTACAGTTCAGGCTTCTCATGTTTTGGAGTATAACATGATCCCTTCTGCAGATAACTATCCTTCCTTTAGACAGCTTCTGCTTTGCTACTGGGCTCTAGTAGAAAATAAATGCCTGCCCACATTGAATTTTTTTGTGTGTTGTGTGCGTGGGGGGGGTGGTTTCTGTAATAAATTATCACAAACTTGGCTGTTTAATACAGCCGAAGCATGTGCTCTCACCGTTCTGGAAGTCTGAAGTAGGGCCTTCTTCTCTTTGAAGGCTCCAGAGGACAACTTTTCCTTGCCTCTTCCAGCTTCTGTTCTAAGAATTCTTTGGCTGGGACTATCCAACTCCAATCCCTGCCTGTTTTCATACTGCTTTCTTCTCTGTGTCTTCTCTTCTGTTTCTGATAAGGATACTTGTCATTGGATTTAGGGTATACATGAGTCCTTTTCAAAATCCTTAATTCTGTTTGCAAAAATGCTTTTTCCAAATAAGTTCACATTCACAGGTTCTGTGGGACATATTTTTGGGGGCAATCCACCATTCAATTTATTACAGTGACTATGGAAAACTGACCATGTGACCTGAGCTGTCCATGATGACCTGGGTATTATTTGACACACCATTCGTAAAGTTGAAAATGTTCCACAGTAATTTGTCCAATGGTAATCAGTAAATGGAAATGGTATATCAAAATTTGTTAAATAGGGAGTCTTTCCCCCAGTGAATGCTCTTGTTTGGTTTATCGAAGATTAGGTGGCTGTAAGTTGTTTGTTTCATTTGCAGGTTTTCTATTCGATTCCAAATATCTGTGTCTCTATTTTTGTGCCAGTACCATATTGTCTTGACCACTATGGCCTTGCAGTATAGCCTAAAATCTGGTAAAGTAATACCCCTGGCTTTGTTTTTGTTACTAAGGACTGCCTTAGCTATATGGGGTTTTTTTTGATTCCATACAAAACACAGAATCATTTTTTCCAAATCTTGAAAGTAAGATGTTGGTATTTTAATAGGGATGGCATTGAATTGGTAAATTGTTCTGGGAAGTATAGACATTTTAACAATGTTGATTCTTCCAAGCCATGAACATAAGTGAAATATGTTTGTAATTTCCCTTTTACAATAATATATTTCCTCCAATTTTAATATCAGGTATATCCAGATTAAGTAGAATGATTTTGATGTATATATTTTTCTATTGTCCATAAGATTTGGTATGATCTGTTTTTTTTTTGAAATTATCTATTGTTTATAAATATTAGTTGTCTTTTTTTTTGAGACTTTGGAAAAAACGAAATAAGAAGAAGAAGTTAACTGATCAAAGTATTCTATACTAGACATACTTCTATCTGACAATGTGAGTGTTACTTTCTTTGCATTATTATTATTATTATTGCTTAATATTTTGTTGCAGCAATCGTCTGATTTCTTTTCTGAATATATTTATCTTCTTTCATTCTTTATGAGGTTTTTGTTCTCAGTCCTTATGTTAAATATTATTATTGTCATTAAATTTAGCATTTTTAATTCTGTGATGGCAAAAGTTTAAACCTAATATACACATGTATTTGTAAGAAAAATAAATTAAAAATAAATTAATAGTCAAATATCTTAGTAAAATAGAAGTCAAATGATAAAATCAAAATACAATTAAAATAGGTATAATAATTTGCCCTAAGTACCTACCCCAAACCTGTCCAAAGGAGAATAGTAGAAGAGAAAAGAAGAGAATGCATCTTTATTAATTCTTTCTTAATTTTCCTTTGTTAAAGAAACACATTCTTGGATAAAGTATCCCCAAGGATGATTAGATTTTAAATAATTTCACAGAGATAATATCCTCAAGAATTCAAATACCTCCAAAAGACCTATGTAAAACTATAGCGACCTTTGTATCTGTTACCTTGTTAATTTTCTAATTACATGAATATATTCATTTACTATTTTACAGACTTTGAAAGTTTTGCAAATAAAACTGAAACTCAATCCCAGCTGTGTACCACCCTCAGCTAATTGGGTTATGCACGTCTGTTAGATTATTTTTGGTACATCTTGATAACTACTATTTTCAGTAAAATTTTGCCATGCTTAAAGTCTTTTATTAGTAAGAAAGACATTAAATAGTCATACACTATGGCTTGCTGTATATTCCAATGCTCTAAAAAATCCTGCCTGAAAGGTTCATCTAGAAGAAAGGCAGTGGAATTTCAGGAGCTGGTTTAGCTGAAGGTCAGTTAGATTCAGTGCAGTAAGAATCCTCTGAGCCAGCAAGGGGAACATTAACGAGTCAAGTGTAACACTTCGAAGAGTTTAAATCATGTGAGTTTCTAGATTCTTACAGCGAATTAGGTAACAATGAATTTTAAATAGTTGAGTCAATATATGCATCTTGACTAAGTCTATTAATGAAAGCTGTTTTTTAACAGCTGATTTGTTAATTAATAAGCCACAAACTTTACAAGTAAAAACGCATGCTTTGCTGAGTTTAGAACAACCCAAAAAATACATTTCATAGCAGGAAAGGGAAATAGCTCTAGGACAATAAAAATTGTTTTAAGATAGTATTGGCCAAAAAGTATACAAATCTAATAAATTTCTAAAAATATATACATTTTTATGAATTTATGAATATAAATATATCAATATATGTATCCATTATAATACACATATCTAATTTGGACTGATTATATCCTTATAAAATAAATTTAGGGCATTTAAAACAAGATTTAACTTAAAATCAGTGTAAATTAAAGTTTATTTGGTAAAAGCCCATATAATTATATATGTATATATGCACATACATGCACAAATTAATATGTAAACATATATACACATATATTTGAGAGTTTAGTGATTTATGAAATGAATGAACTTTCCAAATATAGTAATATAGTAGAACCTCTGTGAGTTGACCACCTAAGGAATTCTAACAAACCGGTCAGCATAAGGAATTAGGCCTACCCTACTGATGTGTACTAGTGGTACGTGTCTGTTCTATGAAAACTAGTTCAACTTAGGGAGGTGGTCAATGAAGAAAAGTGGCCATCAATAGGGGTACTACTGAAATCTCTATGGACTAAGACTAGAAAGTAAAATCATCTTGGTCCTGTGGAGTACATTCATAGCAAGAGAAAGAATGAAAATTCAAGGATAATTTTAAAGGAAGGGTCACATTGCCTCATCTCCCTCTCCACCTGACTCTCCAACCTCATGGATGGTTTTCTATGACTATCTGGATGAGGAAGGGAACAAAAATGGGATTAGTTTATAGTACACAGCAACCACATGAAAGTTTGTAGTTTTGTGCTATTTCTATATTTAGGGATGATCCTTAGCAATAATGGTGAAAGGAAGTATTGTAAAGGTGAAGGATTTCACACAGCATAGACCTGTTGTTTTGTTTTATTTTTAACTTTTTAGAGAAGGAGATAATCAAGGTACAGATCTAAACTGATTCATGCGCACTCAGTCAGTGACTAACTAACACTGGTGCAAGACATAAAATACACACACATAATTAGAAATTTATAGAAAAAAGTATTTGGGAAGATGCACATAGATACATATTATCAAATGGGCACAAAGTGTGATGATAACTGTGACCTACATTAATGTTCACCAAACAGCACCAGCAGAGGAACGTGTTCTTGAACTGCCAACCATCTCTGTTCCTGCCCAATAAGATATGCAAAGTAGCCATGATGGGAGTGATGGGGTTTAAGTTGGGGCTCAGCCACATGGACTTTACTAACCAATGTCATCTAGCTACAGCCACCACTAAATGCCAAACCTACAAGCAGTAGATACCAGTACTAAGCATGGGTTTTAGCACCATTTTCCCAAGGGACAAGCCATTCCATCACCGTGGGAGGGCGAACCATTTGTTAGCATTGAATAAACCGTGCAGATAAGGCTTTGTCTTCCTAGTCCACTACATTTTTGTCATAACTGCCAACAATGGGATTACAGAATATTTTACTAAACACGTTGATCCACACAGAAATCTTCAGACAGGTGATTGACTTTCCAGCACGTTAAATACTACAATTAGCTCATGTGTGTTGAAGTCGTTTATCCTGAAGCAGCTGGCTTGATTTAGTAAATGGTTTATTTGGTAGTTAAATGTGATTACAAGAAGTATACAAGGAGGTCAAGTTGACAAGGAGTAGGCTGTACTATAAATTCCCAGGCCTGGAATTCAAAATACCCAAAATCTCTTTTCTTAATGCTTCCAGGTTAGTCTTGGCCAAAATTGAAATTTGTAAGGGATTTAAGACTTGGAAGTGAAGCAGCAACTAATACCTTCTGATAGTTGTCGTGGTTAAAGATGAAAGGCTTTGCATAAATTATAGTTGGTTCTAGCTTGTCTTCACTCTTCTGCATGTAATGTTGATAACTTGTTCCCTGTCATGGGCCTTGCTGAATAACAGAGGCCAAGGTCCATCACCGAATGCTAGCCTCTAACCTAGTGAAATATTAGGTCCAACCAGACAGCAGTGTCCAATAAACATCACTAGTTCCCTCTGTTTTGTCCCACATTGCAGCTGGCCCTTCTTGGGTTTTCAGATTCATCATTTTGGTGACTCTTTTGATCTTACAGTCTTAGTTTCTGATATTTAGTTCACAAGCTTCACCTTAGTCTGTATCTTATAATGGTTCTGTGATTGAACCATGTCTAAATCAAACTCCTGTTGTAATGATTTATTCAGACAAGAACTATAAATGAATGTTAAATTGTTAGATGATAGAGGACATTCTCCACCCCTCCTAAGTGCCAAATCACAATTTCTTGATGGCTAGTGCTGGCCATCAAGAGAGTATTTGTTTCTCCTAATTACTTTGATTCAACTTAATATCATTAATATTACAAAACATGTTGCACCATGCAGTATGACGTCCAGGATGTGTGTACATGTGTGTGAGACAGAATGATATATAATATACTGTGGAGCCTCCATAGCTGACTACCTCCTTACATTGACCACTTCCTTGAGTTGACTTAGTATTCTTAACCTGGACGTATACCACATGTACTTAATGGAAATTCCTTATGTTGACCACCTTTATATATTCATAGTTTGTTACAGTCCCTTGGATGGTCAAAATATAGAGGTTCTGTTGTGTGTGTGTGTGTGTGTGTGTATGTATATGTACACACATTTATATACATATGCACAACTTAGTATGGTATTTAAACTTTAGTATTTATATTTCTATAGCTAAAATTTTAATTTTAAATAATAAACATATTTTGATGATAGAGAAGCATATTTCTCAAATATGTTTATTCCTAGTTAAAAATCAAGCTTTTTAAAAAAATGAGCATGTGTGTGTGTGTACATCCATGCCCACATACATATTCTTATGCTGATTCATATATTTTTAATCACTTGTTCTGTCATGGTTTTTTTCCCAGCAAAGGTCTTGTACTCAGCTGGATTTCTGAAGAGAGGATGGAGCAGAATACTTCCAAAAAAACCAAAAAACTAATTGTGCTGGCTTTTCCATGAGATTCTCCAATGCTCCCTAGAAGCATTTCACTAATCCATAATATAACACTTCCAATGCTTCACAGTCTAGATATTTAGAGGCCATAAAGGTCATGTACAATCACCATGTACATGTGAGAAATCAATAACCACAATGTCAAAATAATGTCTCTCTTTTTTTTAGAAAGAAAATAATGTGATAATACCAGTTAAATAAATATATATGCACTTCTAAGCAAAACAGAAAATCTGCTCAAAAGTAATAATCCCTTATTAACAATTAGAGTATTTAGTCAAATGATCACCACAATCAAAGAGTTACAAACTCACTGAGAGGTTTATGATGCTATAAAATACTGTTGTCACAAAGTCATAAGCATAAAAAATCTATATTTTATGCCTAATCAGAAGGAATCCATAAATCATTCAATATGATCTCATCATTCTGTGCCACAGCATCTAACATGAAACCAAATTATACACCACAATTTGTTTTCCCCATGAGAAAGATATTTTGCAAAACACACAGGGAAACATTTCTTCTTCATGATTTTGCATATTTTTAATTGCTGGGACTTAAAGTAAATCCCAGACACATTGTGTTAAAGCTTTGTGAAAATGAGACAGTTGGTTAGTAAGAAATCATCAATCAAGGGAGCAGTCTTATTAAGATTTTAGTAAATAATGATATATAATTGTGTTAAAGAAATAAATTAGTTCTTAGAAAGATGATTCTTTCATAGGAAAAACAGATGTGAATGTTAAAGTATGTGTTTTAACTCTCAGTCCATATACAACTGAAACCTCTACAGTGTGTACAATACGTGGATTTTGTTCTGTTTCTGTTCTCACATTGTGAAATTCTTTAGCAGTTGAAAGCTGAGGGTATGTATGTATGCATGTGTGTGTGTGTTGTGTATACATTTATATATGTATATACATAAAAATCAAAATTTATATAACTTAATTTATATATGGTCCATAAATATATAAATATGGACAATAAAAAATATATATATATGGACCTGAACATAATATATATATATGTATATATATATATATATATATATATATATGGACCATATATAGATCTTTCGCTCATACTCATTTTCTCTTTCTACCATTTTAGTTACCCATGAAGTTCAAAATATTAAGAAGAGGATGAGCACTGTGGCTCACACCTGTAATCCTAGCACACTGAGAGGCTGAGGTGTGAGTATCATTTGAGCTTAGTAATTCAAGACAAGCCTGAGCAAGAGCAAGATTCTCTTTCTACTAAAAACAGAAGACCTAGCCAGGTGTCATGATGGACACCTGTCATCCTCACTACTTGGAGGATCACTTGAACCCAAGAGTTTGAGGTTGCTGTGAACTACCTGATACTGTGGGACTCCTCTCAGGGAGACAGAGTGAAATTCTGTCTCAAAACTAATAAAGACAAAAAACAAATCCCATGAAATAGTAAGTAGAAAATTTTAGAAATTAACAATTCATAAGTTTCAAATGTGCTGTCCTAAGCAGTCCTTGATTATCCCACTTTCTCACCTCTTTACACTGTAGACCTGTGGCCCCTAACCCTGGGGCTGTGAACTAGGTACTAGTCTGTGGCCTTTCAGGTACTAGTCTGTATTTACACTGCACTGCCTGAGCTCTACCATCTTTCAGATCAGCAGGGGCATTAGATTCTCAGAAGAGTCCCAAGCCTGCTATCACCTGGGTATGTGAGGGATCTAGGTTGTGCCCTCTTTATGAGAATCTAATACCTGAAGATCTAAGGTGTAGAGGTAATGCCCTTGACTCATCCCAAATCATTCTCCCCATTCCCATTCATGTAAAAATTTCTGCTGTGAAACTAGTCCCTGGTGCCAAAAAGTTGGGTACTGATGCTGTAGATGCTATATGCCCCTTAGTCACTTAGTAGTCATCTTGGTTATCAGATCAACCATGGGAGCATTGCAATGTTATGTTTAGGTAACCCTAACTTTACTTTATAATGGCCTCAATGTGTAAGAGTAGTGATGGTGGCAATTCAGATATTCCCTGGAAGGGTATGTACAGTACAATAACATAATTTAAGAGAGAGGGAGAGAAAATTTCCCTTTTTTTTTTGAGACAGTCTCACTATGTTGCCCCTGGGAGAGTGCCTTGGCATCATATCCCACAGCAGCCCCAAACTCTTGGGCTCAAGCGATTCTCTTGTCCTCTATTGAGGACAACATAGTGAGACTCTGTCTCAAAAAAAAAAAAAAAAAAAAAGAAGAAGAAGAAGAAGAAGATAGTATAGCTTTGAAATAATTTATATTTATTATTTTTACTTTTTGTTATTAGAATTTGCTTTATTGTAAGCAAATTCACACTGAGACTGAGCCATAAGAATCTCCATACTTTGTTAGAAATATGTGAGCCAAAATCCTAATAAGAACAAAGCCTACAACCTATGGAGTTTGAACAGTTTCACTTACATTTCAAAACTGGTGACTCCTAAAGATAATATAATACACAATCCTTCATTGTCTATTTAAGCAAAATAGACTATTGACGTATATGACTTTTTTGTTAGATTTATTGTTTGGTTAAGTTATTGTAAAAGATGCTGTTGTTACTAATAGGAAAATAATCCTGCATATTTCATCTGAATATTATGATGACATTTGAAGGAATGTACTACTGGGAAATACTCACACACACATTTTTCCCCTTTGAGAAATGTACATACTTTTGAGGTAGCCTTTAGATGTTTGTTTAAGCACTGCTGAGAAATCAGACTTTAGTACAAGTAAACCAAACAACGTTATAATTATCTTTCACATATTTTTTTTTGTGTGTGTGAATCAGTTTAATACATCTGGGGAAAGTTGAGGTACAGTAATATTTTTCTTGCAAATGCTTACAAAGAAAGGGTGTTAACTACTTTTCATGAACTGTGACTAGAAAGTAAACTTGCTGGAAATCACATTAACTATGTATATGCTGGAATGATATTGGTAGTATAATTTTCCTCCTCTCAGAAACAAAATATCCATTTTTATAATGAAGCTGTATATTTGGTAAATAAATGTTTGCTTAAGTTGTTTTTAACTTATCAATATTAAAATATAACTATTGACAAACTAGCATGATATTTCAACACTTGTAAAGTGTTATAGTAGCACATACTTTTTGACTTATTATGTACTATGGAATAAGGATTACTAGTAAGTATCATTAAAATATATTGCACTGTTAAGATGTGACAGTATAATCCAATGCACAAAGAAAACGAAAGCAGAAAAATGTTATAACAAATAACAATAAAACAGCAGTTATATACAAGAGTTTAATATTTTTGGAATTTAACTATGGCAAATGTTTTGTATATATATTTATTTATTCTTCAATTGTTTCTATTTGTATAGTGAGGAGAGATCATATTTCTTAAAAGAGTGTCAACATACAATAAAAAAGCATATAGTAAAAAAGGAAATATTACTAATTCATTGATGAAAAAATTTAAAATTTACTTACATTTTAACAAATACTAGTAGCAACAACATCCCCACATATCTCTTAAAATTGCTCTACATCTAAAATATTGATGGTAATTGTATCGATAATATTGTATACAACACTGTAGTTGTTGATAGGACCAAATAAATTTCACCTCTGAATGAATAGAATGCTTCAGAAAGACCAACCATGCCTGTTCCTAGCTATGAAGTAGTAAATAACTGTGTTTTGGAAGACATGGTCTAGTGAAAGCAGAAAGACAAAGATGGAGAACACAGTGAGAGTATTATGTACTAAATCTGTGAAGAAAGAAGTGGAGAGACTAAAGAGAAACAATTACCATGTAAATTATAATAGCAGGAATATCAACTTATTGAATAAATATATTCTTTTTTAAAGGTCTACATTTATTCAACAATTTATAAAGATATCAGTTTTCCTAAAAAGTAAAATGATAAGGCAAAGAATGAAAAATAAATAGGTTGACTGTGAGAGTAAAATAAAAAGCAGATGAAAACAGAAAAGGAAAACTTTGGATAGACGTTTTAAGGTTTTCACTTATAATGTCTGTAGAAAAATAGACTAAATAAAAAATCCTATGTAATTTCTTGTGAAGAAAATTGTAATACTTCTGTGAGATACAGTTTTAAAATACATTTAAAACAGGAAAATAGCATCTACCACAAAAACTGATGAATTTTAAAGTAGGATGAGTACAATGATTATATTTGCAATTATTAAAATTTATAAAATTAAGAAGTTTAGGTATCTTTATAATTTGATCAAAATTCTCTCAAATGACCTTTCAACACTATCTCTTTTCTACTTAACCTCCAACTTCATGGAATGTCAGAACTCCTCTTACTCAGAGATGAGACATTTCCCTCACATTAAGGTGCCTTATGATTCACTTTCCTCAAACAGTAGTGTTTCCAAAATCACACCAACATAGGTTCCCTCCACACTTACTTTGTATAAGACAGCACTATCACCCTTTACCCGCCTTTGTTTGTATCACTAACACCTTTAATATACATTTGTGTGTTTTGTGTAACCATAGGCTATACATGCCATGAAATCAGGGATTTTTTTCTATTTTGCGCACTCATTTATCACAAACATCAAGGAAAGGGTGTTCAGGTTAATAGTTTTTGACTAAACAGATCCATGAGGTTTGGATCTGATTTAAAATCAGCAAAGCAACTGAATTTATTTTTGAAACCATAATACGAAAACTGGAATGAAAATCGTGGGCACAGAGAAATGATATTCTGACAACTAAGCAAACCAAAGCTCCTATCCTCTATCTATAAATTAATGTGTACATATACACTATATTAATGTAAGCAGATCTATATAGATATAAATTATGTACACAACCATTTCTGGCATTCAACTTAGAAGTTATTTAGCATATTTCAGTGCTTCTACACATCTATAAAAATTATTTGGTAAGTCTGTTATGTGAGTTAAGAAATGCATGAGCTGAAATTGTGGAATAGAGAGATATAGTTAAAAGATGTGGTGATTTTCATCTGGGGACAGAAAAGACATAAATTTGAATTGGGAACAGTTTTAGATAAGACTCTGAAGAACATTTTGGAATGTAGGGTTCAAGTAAAGTAAATGTCTTGTATATGGGGACAAAATTAAATAAAGGGTTCAAGTAAAGTAAATGTCTTGTATATGGGGACAAAATTAACATCATGATGAAATCCCATGTAATAAAACAAGTATGTTTCTCCCATGGTAAGATTTATGTGTGATTTCTTTGATTAAAACTGGCATGGCCAGAAATTAAGCAGCCTGCAGAAATTTGAACAAAACAAACAAGAAACAAAAGTGGTATAGTTAGGCTCTATCAAATATTGCAGTGAAATATTTTGATGTTCTAGTTGAAAAATTTAAAAAAGAAATCATACAGCTCAGTAGATAGCTTATAAAGATATAATATAATATGACATATAATATAATATTATAAAAAGAAATAATGAGAAATGGTAGAGAATTCATAGAAAACCATTCAATAGATACCACTGTGACTAGAAACAGCAAGAAACAAAAATAGAAAACAAATTTCCGCAAAGAAATTTGTACAGAAAACACTTTTTAAATTAACTACTGGTGAAATGTAATTTCTAATAAATATAATAATGCAGTTGGAGAAACAAGGTAATAAACAGATAAAATGGAAAGAGATAAAGGGAATAGCAATCAAAAGGAAAAGTGGGGAAGTTGTTTAAAAGGAATCATTGAAAACCAAAACCCTTCGGTTTGGACATGATCAAAAAAAAGAAAAGAAGAAGTTATAATCCAAGTATATGTGAAGCATATGGATCAGAGATCCTGAATTAAACTATAAATTTCCCTAGATTCCAACACTACTGCTAACAAGAAATTTCAGAATGAGTGGGAGAGACCAGATTAGCTATTCAAAAGGACATAAGCAAAAGGACATCATTGAAGATGTTATGAAAAATAAAAGCAAAGAGGAGATGGAGATGAGTTATTAGAAATTAAATAATTACAATAATTAAAAGAGTAGACTACTCAGGCATAAATAAAAAGATCAATGAAACAGATTATAAACTCCAAAAATAGAGCTGTATCAGACTGTACAGTACAGTAGACGGAATATATTTTTGAAAGTGGTATTTTAAACTTGTGGAGGAAAGAGATTCATTCAATAAATAATTCTTGCACTTTCACAATTAAGGTATCCTCTGTATAAAAATAAATTTATATCTACTATATTACCCTTCATATACTGAAATAAATTTCTAGTGGAACACAAATAGGAAATAAATTTTTTAATTGTATGTAGATGATGAGTCTTTACTGGTGAGTGTGTGTGTAGTCATGTGCTATATAACATTTCAGCTAACAGTCCACATGTATGCATAATGGTAGTCCCATAAGATTATAATACTTTATTTTTACTATACCTTTTATGATTGCAGATATGTTTAAATACACAAATTCTTACTACTGTGTTGCAATTGTCTACAGCACTCAGTTCGGGGCCACACTGCACTAGTCTGCAGCCTGGATGTGCAGTAGAGTGTGCCATCAGCTGTGTAGGTGCCTCTGCTGTGTTCTCACAGTGATAAACTTTTACGACACTGCATTTCTCAAAACACATCCTCTTCTTTAAGTTACACTGGTGTATGAGTGTATGTGTATGTATGTGTGTATTTTTCTGGAATGGGCATCAGTGCTATATTATAGGCCTGACAATTAAGTTCATGAACTCATCCACAAAAAGTGCTTTGAAGGGGATGGACTAGCTGGTGTTAGTGCATAACTTCCTTCCCAAGGGGAGTACTCTTAATGTGACCATATGGTATTCAGCAATGAGGTATATAGCACTTTTTCTCATGAAACTAATTATCTGAGCTCATGTCTCATACTGAGTCTTCACCTTTGTCTTCCAAAGCATTCCTTCTGACTCTGTGCCCTCCTCTTTCACTTTTCAGTGCCCATATGATTGTAGTGATCCTATTCAGGCAATCCTGGACAATATCCTTATTGGTATGACTTGTAACCTTAATTCCATCTGCTAATCTTTTGTAATACATATTCACAGGTCCTGGCGGAGATTTTTGGGGATAATTATTTTGTCAACTTCAGTAATCTAGTGTGTTATAATTTGCTTTGGGTAAAATATTGAGAATACCATTTGGTTATATGTGATATCTTTAGAAGTGATCCAAGAAACTAAAAACACTATGAAGAAGGATTCTGGTTATCTAAGAATTAAGGGATGGGTAGGTGTTTTGCAGTAGTTAATTGTGTTTTATGTGTGTATGTGTGTGTATAAACACATGCTTATGTGTATATGCATACATACATATGAATGTGTTTATATATGTACAGATACATATTTTGAATTTATATAGACATATTCAAAATATAAAAACTATTAGAAAATAAGAAGCCACCTATTTAGATGTTACCCCCCCAAAAGATAGAAACTTTTTCTCTGAGAAAGATAATCTAATTGCTCCATATCAGAAATATAGCACAGGGAAACAGCTGATGAAAGAAAATAGCATAAATAGAAAAAAGTATTCATACAATGAAAAATAATCATAAAAAGAAAACCCTTTTTAATAATATTATTTATTTAGAATATGCTAATTCTTTTTACAAAGAAGACTAGATGCTAAGGATTCATAGAACAAACAGCCTGTTTTCAGTGTAATGTAGTGACATAGAATAAAGAAAAAATAGAAGAAGCAAATAAGGAATCAATTAAAAGGACAGAAGTTTAAATTACCAGTGGTAGAATGAGAAAAGAAAGGGAAAGTAAAGCTTTAATAATACAGTGAGTTTGTACGTGTTTCTCCCAAGAATATAAGATATAAAAGATTTTTCCTAAAAATGATATTAGAATCAGAGACCTCACATATGGAGGAGACTCTTTTCTTTGTGGCACTCAGAGCAGAAGGTTTAGTATAGCATATTCCACCTCATTGTGGACATGCAAAAATGATTTAACAGCCCTTGAACAATTAAAAAAATGGTGAAATAATTGTGAATATTATGAGTGACACTTGATTTCATTAGATCTTTTATGTGGACCTGAACAAATCTATGTAGAATATTTCATGCAGAGAAAGGGAAAAATAAGTGGTCTATAATCAAAGAGTAGTAAATACTCTTCAGTTAAAGGAAAGATGAAAAATAGTGGAACCAGAAGTACTAAGATCACTTAACACTGATGGCAGTTCCTTTTTTATCTCACGCCATGTTTGAACCTATAGTTAAACTTCTGCAGAACATTTAAATTAAGTTGATTTTAAAAAGAGCAAATATATATATTTGCTGTGCTTTGCACTCATTTTGATAGTGACTTAATTAATCTTTGAAAATGTTCTTAATACACCTACAATCTTCCCATGGCACACCAGTGTGGTGCCACAAACCAGTTGAAAATCAGTGATTTAGATTCAGTTTCTGACCAATGCAGGAAGAACAGAGCAGGTGTATGAAAGGAAATCCACTGGTATAATACTGATGCAGGACAAGGTGGCACCACGACCTGCCACCTTAGCCCTGGAAGTGTTGCTGTTGCTGGGGATGGAGGAACCAGTTGATATCCAGCTGGACACCTGCGGGGGGAGGGGGACACAGGCACCGTGCTGTCTCCTCCCTGTGCCCTCCTGACATGTCAATTTCATGTCAGTTTCCAAAGCCTGAGAGCTCATTAGATAGTTGGCTGTAACTGATGAGGACCCACCCGGGCAAAACAACCCCCCTCCCGCTAAATAAATCCCTGAGCAGAGAGCCCAAGGACAGACTTTGAAGAGGGAGCAGAAGAGCTTGCTCCCCTTCTTGGTTCTCTTTGCCAGGAGCTTTGTTTCTTTGCAGTTGTTGTAATTTTTGTTCCTTGAACAAATCCTGACTTAATACTGAGCCTGTAGTCCATCTTCTGATCGCTGAGACCAAGAACCTGAAATCCGGTATCAGTATTGATTTTTGACTTTGGATTTCCAGGCTCTTGGTCTCAATGATTTGATGAATGAATCAATGGACCACAGGATGGGTAGTAAGTTATGTTTTATTTTCAGAGGTATTATTACAGCTCTTACAAAAAGCCAAACCTTGCAGAGC
>CAUYTI010064531.1:0-16642 GCA_963575145.1 Galago senegalensis
TTTGAGACAGAGCCTCAAGCTGTCCCCCTGGGTAGAGTGCCGTGGCATTACAGCTCACAGCAACCTCCAACTTCCTGGGCTCAAGCGAGTCTCTTGCCTCCGCCTCCCAAGTAGCTGGGACCACAGGCGCCCGCCACAATGGCCGGCTATTTTTTGGTTGCAGCCGTCATTGTTGTTTGGCGGGTCTGGGCTGGGGATTCGAACCCGCCACCTTAGGTGTACGTGTCTGGCGCCTTAGCCGGTTGAGCTATAGGCGCCGAGCCTGCTCTCTGTTTTTGTATCTTCACCTGGCCTTCTAAGGAACTGGTCATTGGGTTTAGAGCCCACTCTACTACAGTGTGGCCACATCTTTACTCCATCAGCAAAGACCCTGGGGTTAGGACTCCTGTGTAGTTTGTTGGGGAACACAGTTCAGCCCACACCAGCCTGCCCTATCCCCTGGCTTTCACTTTGTACCTCCTCCTTTTCCTTCTCTGATGCCAGGTGCTCCTGGCAGTCCTGAAGTCCCTTGAATTCTCCTTCAGCCCTCTTTGCTCCCTGCTGTTTCTGAGAGGCCCACTATACCCCATGCCCTGCCACAGCCCAGGTGTTTCCCAAGTCCCATGACTGTGTTCCCAGCTGGCAGGTGAACTTCTTTGTAGATCTCAGCAGTGACAAGTCCCTGCCTCCATCACTGTCCCCTCAAAACCTGCTCTGTCCTTTCTGTCATAGTAGACATTCTACGAAGGAAGGCTCTGGAATCTTCCCCCACTCCCCTTCCCAAATCTTGCCCTTCCTCTGGGTTCTCCCTTTTGCCTTTTTGCAGCCATAGCATCCTGGGATCCCCTCCCTGCCTGTGGCTTGGCTCCCATCCATATTCCTGAAAACATGTGCCATCTGACACACACCTGCAATCCTTTGTCATCTGTAGGCTGCATGTTGAATTCTTATCTCACCCTCACTCACTCTTAGCCTCTTCCTGGCTTCAGCTGTCCAGTACCATCCACCCTTCCTTTTGTGGCTGGAGCCGTTCTCGCCTGGGCTGACGTGCCTTCCCTAGCCTACCCCAGCTTCCTGGGTTCCCACCCTCTTCTGTGGTTTGTTTGTCATCTGTCTTCCCCATCACACTGAACTCCCTGAGGGCAGAGACTTCATGTGAGTTTCTCTCTGCCCCCCCCCCCCGCCCCCAGCATGTCCTTGTCTGAGGAAGAGTAGGTGCCTAGGGGGTCAGTAAGATACACGAAGCAGGCAGCATAGTGAGTATAAGGCAGGCTGTGGGCACAGAAGGCTGATGGCGCAGGTTTGTAGACAGTGGTAGGCTGGGCCCCTCCCACCTCAGATCAGGATCTCCAAAGAAAAAAAAAACAGTAATCACAGTGGTCCAGGAGGTTGTGATGTAGTCAAGGAAGGGATCAGCTGGGGTGGGCTCTAGGCCAAGAAGCCCTCACTCGCAGCACATCCAGGATCGGTGGTGTGGCCCAGTGGTCCATGTGTGGGATCTTACCCCTGTCCTCTCTCCTGCAGGTTGGAGCAGCCCTACTTCAGTGCCAACGCCCAGTTCTTTCAGGCACTGAGCCAGTGCCCCTCACTGCAGCGCCTGTGCCTGGTTTCCCGCAGCGGCACCCTCCAGCCTGATGCAGTTGTGGCCTTCATGGCCCGCTGCCTACAGGTCGTCGTGTGCCACATGTTCACCGGGGAGTCCTTGGCCACGTGCAAGAGCCTGCAGCAGTCACTCCTCCGCAGGTGAGTGGCATGGGCCAGATGTGGCCTTGTTGAGGGGGGCCCTGGGAGGCCTCAGTGTACCATGGTCTTGGGACCTGGTCTCTGGCCTTTGCTGAGTGCCCATAAAGGACTTCATGGAATTAGAGAACACTAGGTAGTGATGGAGTGAGAACAGAGGGTTTGGTTGTCTGCAGCTCAGCTTCACATTCCCTAGGTATTCCCTCGGCCACATGGTGAATTTTCTAGATAGTCCAATTCCCTCTTTCCCTGAAGTACAAAAGTATTCATCATTCACATTTTGACATCACTGTTTCTCTGGAGTATAAAATACACACTCCTGAGTTTTTTCTTTCTCCTCTTTTATTTTTTTTTTCATTAAAAAAAAAAGTCTCACTTTGCCATCCTTAGTAGAGTGCTGTTGTGTCATAGCTCATAGAACCTCCAACTCTTGGGCTCTCTTGCCTCAGCCTCCTGAGTAGCTGGGACTACAGGTGCCTGCCATGATGCCCAGCTATTTTTTTTTTCTTTAGAGATGGGGTCCTACTCTGGCTCAGGCTGGTCTTAAACTCGTGAGGCAATCCACCCGCCTCAGCCTCCCAGAGTGCTAGGATTACAGGCATGAGCCACTACACCTGGCATCCTCTAACTTTTTATTTTAAAGTAATTTTAGGTTGAATGTTGTGGCTCACACCTGTAATCCCAGCACTCTGGGAGGCAGAGGCAGGAGGAGCCCTTGAGGGCAGGAGTTTGAGATCAGCCTGGGTAACATAGATCCCACTTCTAATACTAAGAATATTAATAATAACTTTAGAAATGTTACAAAAAAGAATTCCCACATACCCTTAACCCATCTTTCCCTAATGTAACATCATGTAATCCACAGGACAGTTATTAAAATGAGGACATCAGCAGGGCTGTACCCATGATCCAATCCTCTGACCTTAGAATTTCACCTGTTTTCCCATTGAAATCCCTGTTCTCCATCAAGATCTGATTCAGGGTCTGTTTTTCAGAGCCCTTTGTGCTGAGTGGTCAGTCTCTTCATCCTTCCTTTTTTTTTGAGACAGTCTTACTTTGTCATCCTTGGTAGAGTGCTATGGTGTCACAGCTCACAGCAATCTCCAACTCTTAGTCTTAGGGGATTCTCTTGCCTCAGCCTCCCAAGTAGCTAGGACTACAGGCACCCGCCACAATGCTGGCTATTTTTTGTTGCAGTTCTCACTGCTGTTTTAACTGGTTGGGGCTGGGTTCAAACCTGCCACCCTCGGTATATGGGGCTGGCGCCCTACCCACTGAGCCACAGGCACTGCCTTCTTCATCCTTCCTTGATCTGTGGTGGCTTCTAAGTCTTGTCTTTCATCCTTGGTGCTTTTGAAGAGTGCTGGTAAGTTGTTCAGTAGAATGCCCCTCAGTTATGATTAGATTGATGTTTTACTTTTGACAAGAACACCACAGAAGACATGCTTTGTCCTTCCCAAGGTCTGTTGTAATATTACTGGTGATACTAATTTTGATCACTGGTTTCACTGGTTCAGATGGTGTCTGCCAGGTTTCTCCTGTGAAGTTACTAAGCTCCTTTTCTAATTACTTAACTTGTGGGTTTGGCGCCTGTGGCTCAAACGGCTAAGCCGCCAGCCACATACACCTGAGCTGGCGGGTTTGAATCCAGCCTGGGCCCACCAAACAATGATGGCTGCAACCAAAAAATAGCCAGGCGTTGCGGCGGGTACCTGTAGTCCCAGATACTTGGGAGGTGGAGGCAGGAGACTCGCTTGAGCCCAGGAGTTGGAGGTTGCTGTGAGCTGTGATGCCATAGCACTCTACCCAGGGCGACAGCTTGAGGCTCTGTCTCAAAATAAAAATTAAAAAAAAGCTCTCCTTCTCTTCCTCCTTGCTCTTCTCTACTCTCTCTCTCTTCTCTTCCCCACTCTCTTCTTATTTCTCTCCCCTCTTTTCTCTTCTCTTTTCTCTCCTCCTTGGTGCTGCTCTGCAGCCTCCCTCACCCCACCAATAAAGACCTTTTGTACAAGCAAAAAAAAAAAAAAATTGTGGGGAGGTACTTCAACAGTAAGCAAATACAAAATTTCTTACTCTGTCTCCTGGGCTATAATAGTGGAGTGATCACAGTTCATGTCAAATTCAAATTCCTGGCCTCAAGCAGCTCTCCTGCTTCAGCCTCTCAGAGTGCTGGGATTACATGTGTGAGCCACTATGTCCAACCACAATACTGTTTCTGATTCTACTGTGCCCACTCACTTCAGTATCCATTGGTGGATCTTGCCTTAGTCTGCTTTACTATAACAAGAATACACGGACTGGGCAGCTTAAACAGTAGACATTTATTTCTCTATGAGGCTGAGAAGTCTGAGAACTTGGTGTATGGTGAGGGCCCACTTTCTGATTTGCAGATGTCTGCCTTTTTGCTGTGTCCTCACATGGCAGGGAGAGAGGTCTTGTTATTTTCTTGTCTCCTTCTCTTCTTATAAGGGCCCTAATGTCACCCTGAGGGCCCCATCTTCACATCCTCATCTTACTCTTATTGCCTCCCAAAGGCCCTGTCTCCTAATGCTATCCCCATTGGGGGTCAGTGCTTCAACATATGAATTTTGGGGGATCACAGACATGCCATCCATAGCAAACAGTTATTGCTGTGATGTTTGCCTAGCAGTGATTTTCTGTGTCCTTCATTTCTTTTACATCTGCTACTTGGTACACTATTGTGAGAAAGGCCTGTCTCTTCTCTTTGTGTATATATTCATTCAGTTATTTATAGTTGTCAGATATGAGTATGGACCCATGGATGTTCTGTTATTCAGTTGGTTGTGGTCCATTGCTCTCACTTTTTTTTTGAGACGGAGCCTCAAGCTATCCCCCTGGGTAGAGTGCCATGGCATCACGATCACAGCAAGCTCCAACTCCTGGGCTCAAGCGAGTCTCCTGCCTCAGCCTCCCAAGTAGCTGGGACCACAGGCGCCCGCCACAACACCTGGCCATTTTTTAGTTGCAGCTATCATGTTGTTTGGCGGGCCCGGGCTGGGGATTCAAACCCGCCACGTTAGGTGTATGTGGCTGGCGCCTTAGCCGCTTGAGCCACAGGTGCCGAGCCTGCTCTCACTTTTTATGTTATTTAGATAGTCCCAGATTTGGCCATTGGATGTCCATTCACATTGATCCTTTGATATGTTCCTTTCTTTCTTTTTTTTTTTTTTTGAGACAGAGCCTCAAGCCTTCCCCCTGGGTAGAGTGCCGTGGTATTACAGCTCACAGCAACCTCGAACTTTTGGGCTCAAGTGAGTCTCTTGCCTCCGCCTCCCAAGTAGCTGGGACCACAGGTGCCCGCCACAATGCCCGGCTATTTTTTGGTTGCAGCCGTCATTGTTGTTTGGCGGGTTCGGGCTGGGGATTCGAACCCGCCACCTTAGGCGTACGTGGCTGGCACCTTAGCCGGTTGAGCTATAGGCGCCAAGCCTAATATGCTCCTTTCTTTCTTTCTTTTTTTTTTTTTTTTTTGAGCACTTGTTTACTTTCTGGTGCGTTGAGACATTCCAGGCTCATCTTGTATTTTCTCTGCCCCAGCCCTGAAATCAGCCATTACTCTGGTTCTCATTTTTGGAGAGTGGAGAGTGGTGCGTAGAAACCAAGGTCGCGGCATTAGGTGTGCTTGTTGCTGCTGGAATGTCACTGTTTGAAGGTCTTCTGGATCAGTGATTTTCAAACAGTGTTCTGAGAAGAATTTTAAAGATCATTAATTAAATTATGCTCTAAGTTCAAAGCACAATAAGTATATTCTTTTTTTTTCTGAGACAGAGCCTCAAGCTCTGGGTAGAGTGCCATGGTGTCATAGCTCACAGCAACCTCCAACTCCTGGGCTTAATCGATTCTCTTGACTCAGCCTCCTGAGTAGCTGGGACTACAGGTGCCTGCAACAATGCCTGGCTATTTTTTGGTTGTAGTTGTCATTGTCTGGCAGGCCTTGGCCAGATTGGAACCCGCCGACTCTGGTGTATGTGGCTGGTGCCTTAAGCTTCTTGAGCTACAGGCACCACCAGTATATTCTTTTTTTCTTTTTTTGAGACAGAGTCTCACTTTGTCACCCCTGGTAGAGTGCTGTGGCATCATAGCTCACAGCAACCTCAAACTTTTGGGCTCAAGTGATTCTCTTGCCTCAGCCTTCCAAGTAGCTGGGATCACAGGTGCCAGTCACAACACCCAGCTATTTATATTTTTTATTTTTTTCACCTGAGTGCTTGTTTATTTATTTCTTATTTATTTTTTTGCAGTTTTTGGCCGGGGCTGGGTTTGAACTCACCACCTCCGGCATATAAGACTGGTGCCCTACCCTTTTGAACCACAGGCACTGCCCGACACCCAGCTATTTTTAGAGAAGAGGTCTCGCTCTGGCTCAGGCTGGTTTCGAAACTGTGAGCTCAGGCAGTCCACCTACCTTGGCCTCCCAAGTGCTTGTTATAGATGTGAACCATCCAGCCTGGCTTATTCTTTTTTTCTTTTTAATCAACATAATTTAAGTGTGCCATGGAAATAACTGTAGGTTCAGGTGTGCTGTGAGATAAAAAAGGTTGAAAAACACTGCTCTAGGTGGACAGAGATAGGAATTTATCTGTGTGTGTTAACACACATCTATATTTTGGTATTCATTTGTGTGGGGTTTTTTTTTGAGACAGAGTCTCACTATGTTGCCCTTGGTACAGTGCTGTGGCATCACAGCTCACAGCAACCTCAAACTCTTGGGCTTAAGTGATTCTCTTGCCTCAGCCTCCCAAGTAGCTGGGATTATAGGCGCCTGCCACAACACCCAGCTATTTTTTTGTTATTGTTGTCATTGTTGTTTAGCAGGGCCTGGCTGGATTTGAACCCACCAGCCCCAGTCATGTGGCTGACACCCTAACCACTGAACTATGGGCTCTGAGCCATTTGTATTATATTAAAAACAAGAAGTTCATACTGATTTCTCTGATTTCAACCCAATATTGCAGGGCTCACTGTAGCCTTCCCTCTTCTTACAACTTCACCAGCAGTGAAACACCTGGCTCTCGTTATCCCCATGTGTTTACTGATTTGTTTATCGATTTGTTCAATCCTAGTAAAACAAAAAACTGTTTCAGAATTGTTCACCCACATCCCTGTGACAAATAAATGTACTAATTCAAGTGTACTATTATGTACAGTTTTTTTTTTGAGACAGAGCCTCAAGCTCTTGCCCTTTGTAGAGCGCTATGGCATAACAGCTCACAGCAACCTCCAACTCCTGGGCTCAAGCCATTCTCCTGCCTCTGCCTCCTAAGTAGCTGGGACTACAGGCGCCCGCCCAACGCCCGGCTAATTTTTGGTTGCAGCCGTCATTGTTGTTTGGCAGGCCCAGGTTGGATTCGAACCTGCCAGCTCTGGTGTATGTGGCTGGCGCCTTAGCCGCTTGAGCTACAGGTGCTGAGCCTATTATGTACAGTTTTTGTTAGCTTCACGGAATCTATTCTAAATACAGTTTTCCAAAGTTACTTAGGATCTTTCTTTCATTTCCCTCTGCCTTCAGTGTGGGTATATTATTTGTAATACATTTTATTTGTAATAGGTTCATTTGTTACTGTTTAATATTCCATTTTGCATTGACCCTATGTCCTAATTGATTTTGCCTGTTTGTCTTTTGGTCTGTGAAGTCTTCCTCTGTAATTCTGTGAGTCAGCACTGCATAAAAGGGGATGGGTGGAGAAGTATCACTCTTCCTCCTATCATCCCACTCCCTACCTTCTTACCTGCCCCAGGGGTAGCCAGACTCCTTCGATCTCCTTTATCCATTTCTTTCTCACAGATGAGAAACATGAATGTTTTTTCTCCTATGTCCTTCTTTCCTACATGCACCTTGTTTTTTCACTTAATAATATATCTTGTGGTGAGTACCTGTAGTCCCAGCTACTCGGGAGGCTGAGGCAAGAGAATCTCCTAAGCCCAGGAGTTGGAGGTTGCTGTGAGCTATGTGATGCTGCCATAGCGCTCTATGGAGGGTGATAAAGTGAGACTCTGTCTCAAAAAAAACCAAAAAAAAAAAAAATATATCTATCTATTTATCTATCTATCTATCTCATGGAAATTACCAGTTCATGCAGCTCTTGCTTGCAACTTTTATAGCTCTGAGTTCTTTTTTTTAAAATTGTGGTAAAATACATAGAGCATAAAATGTACTATCTTAACGGTTTTTAAGTGCACATTTCAGTGGTGTTACGCATATTTATGTTGTGCAACCATTCACCACCATCCTTGTCCAGAAGTTTTTTATCTTTCCAAACTGAAACTCTGTTGCCGTTAAACAATTCCATGCTCCTGCCTGTGGCCCCCACCCCCTGGTGCTCCCCATTCTACTTTCTGTCTCTATGAATTTGACTGCTATCAGTGCAATTATATAGTCTTTGTTCCTTCGTGGGGGGGGGGTGGGGAGGCTTACTCTGCATTTAAAAATATTCACACAGGAATGAAATGCATTCCTTTTGAAATTTATTTTAAGGAGCCTAGAAAATAGAAATGAAGGAACCTAATATGTTAGTTGAAATAAAGTTCCTTTGACACCCTAAACCCACCAGTATGAATGTGCTTGTTCCTTTTTTTTTGGTTGTAGTTGTCATTGTTGTTTGACAGGCCCAGGCTGGGTTTGAACCCACCAGCTCCATGTATGTGGCTGGCACCCCAGCTACTGAGCTACAGGCACCAAGCCTGCTTTTTACCTTTTTAGTATTTATTTATTTTATTATTTATTTATTTATTTATTGAGACAGAGTCTCACTCTGTTGCCCCAGGCTAGAGTGCTATGGCGTCCTAGCTCACAGTAACTTCAAACTCCTGGGGTTCAAGCCATCCTCTTGCCTTAGCCTCCTGAGAAGCTAGGATGATAGGTGTCTGGCCAATTTTTCTTTTTTTTTTTAGGGGTGACAGGGTCTCACCCTTGATTAGGCTGGTCTTGAACTTCTGATCTCAAGTGATCTGTTTTAGCCTCCCAGAGTGCTGAGCCACTGCGTCCAGCCTTATTTTATTTATTTATATTTTTTTGAGTCAGAGCCTCAAGCTATCTCCCTGAGTAGAGTACTGTGGCATCACAGCTCACAGCAACCTCCAACTCTTGGGCTCAAACAATTCTCCTGCCTCAGCCTCCCAAGTAGCTGGGACTACAGGCACCCACCACAATGCCTGGCTATTTTTTGGTTGCAGCTGTCATTGTTTTTTGGCGGGCTCAGGCTGATTCAAACCCGCCAGCTCAGGTGTATGTGGCTGGCACCTTAGCCACTTGAGCCACAGGTGCCGAGCCCAGCCTTATTTTAAATGCTGAATCCATCAACTAATGCATCACTTTCTGTTCTGTTGATGGACATTCTAGGGGTTTCCAGCTTCTCCTCTGTCTGTGAATATCCTCATGTGGGTTTCCCCAGGCACAGGTATACATGTTCTCAGAAGTTGTGTATGGGAGTGTTTTTGAGAAACTGCCAGATTGGTTTACAAAGCAGTTCTCCCAAGCTCCCCTCCCATGGCTGGCTGTGAGTGTTCTTTGCTCACATCCTTGCCCTGCTCTGTGATGTAGTTCGACTGGTAGATCTTCCTGGTCTTACAGGGGAGAATGTCTGCATATTGTCTGAGGTCAAGTCGTTTTTGTTGTCTGTTCATCAGGTGTGTTTGTTGGCAGCGCATATCTCCTTGTTTGTTATTGTCCCCTTATATCCCTTAGGGACTTTTCTGGTGGGTTTCTTTAGAGACAGAGAAGGGGAAAGTGTGGGCCAGTGTACCACATGACCAGCTCTTCCACTTACTTATTTTTTTTATTGATTTATTGATTTATTTTGAGTTTTGCTTGTTTGCCCAGGCTGGGGTAGTGATCACAGTGGTGTGAGCAAGCTTACTGGAGCCTCCAATTCCTGGGTTCAGGCAGTCTTCCCACCTGTACCTTAAGCAGCCGGGACAGGTATGCATTACCATACTCAGCTAATTAAAAAACTTTTCTTCAGGTGGCTTCTTGTGGCTCAAGGGCAGGGCGCCAGCCCCATATGCCAGAAGTGGTGGGTTCAAGCCCAGCCCTGGCTAAAAACTGCAAAAAAAACCACCCCCAAATCCCATTTTTTTTTTTCTGGGAAACCAAGGCCGGTGGATTGCATGAACTTACAGGTTCAAGACCAGTTTGAGCCAGAGCAAGACCTCATCTCTAAAAATAGCCAGGCAGTGTGGCCAGCACCTATAGTCCCAGCTACTTAGGAGTTAAGAGAATCGCTTGAGCCCAAGAGTTTGAGGTTGATGTGAGCTGTGATGCCACAGGACCCTACCAAGGCTGACAAAATGAGACTCTGTCTCAAAAAACAAAACAAAACTTTTTTTTTTTTTTGCAGAGATGGGGATCTCACTGTGTTGTCCAGGCTGGTCTTGAACTGCTAGCCTGAAGTGACCCTCTCATTGGCCTTCTAAAGTGCTGGGATTGTAGACATGAGCCATCAAGCCTGCCTAAAGATCAAATTTCTTTCTTTTTTTTGAGACAGAGCCTCAAGCTGTACCCCTGGGTAGAGTGCTGTGGCATCACAGCTCACAGCAACCTCCAATTCCTAGGCTCAAGCGAGTCTCCTGCCCTAGCCTCCCAAGTAGCTGGGACCACAGGCACCTGCCACAACACCCAGCTATTTTTTGGTTGCTGTTGTTTGGCGGGCCCAGGCTGGATTCGAACCTGCCACCTTAGGTGTATGTGGCTAGCACCTTAGCCACTTGAGCCACAGGTGCTGAGCCTAAAGATCGAATTTCAAGGGCAGCCCCTGTGGCTCAAAAGAGTAGGGTGCCAGCCCCATATGCCAGAGGTGGTGGGTTCAAACCCAGCCTCGGCCAAAAACTGCAAAAAAAAAAAAAAAAAAGATCAAATTTCAACATGCTGATTTATAGGGGACAAATATTTAAACTCTTTTTTTTTTTTTTGTTATGGAGCCTCAAGCTATCCCCCTGGGTAGAGTGCCGTGGCATCACGCTCACAGCAACCTCCAACTCCTGGGCTCAGGCGAGTCTCCTGCCTCAGCCTCCCAAGTAGCTGGGACTACAGGCGCCCGCCACAATGCCTGGCCATTTTTTGGTTGCAGCCATCATTGTTGTTTGGCGGTGAATCTTAGCTTTATCTATAACTCAGAGATAAAAATAGAATCCATATTTCATAGTGTTATTGCAAACATGAAATGCTAGGATGTTTGTTAAACTCTCAGCACAGTTCCTGGCACCTAGAAAAAGCTATAAACATCATAGCCATGGTTTAAGATGGGGGAGGCTATGGCTCAGGGGGCATGCAGGTGGGCTCCAGGCTTATCCCAGGACCACTACAAATAATCCTATGGCAGTGAGGTGGCATCTAGGAGCCCAAGTTAGTACACCTGAGCTTCCTTGCCCCCCAAAGGTTGATATTTCCAATGCCCAGCCTGAGGCTGCAAACTCCCTCTAAAATCGCTGCAGTGAAAATCTCATCCTCATGGGAAGTTCCTATTTCCTTTCCCATTCTTCTTTGAGACTCCCTCCTCTGGGATCCTCAGACCCTTTCCCTCTGCCTAGTCTCTCAATACCCAACTTGTCTTCCTGCCTCCCACGAGGCTGCTCCTCTTCCCATTGGCTAATGGTACTCCGTGATGCCCAACCCCAGACAGTCCGAGAGGGGTGATCAGGTGTTCCCAGTTACCTGGGTAGTTGTTGGCTTGGAGATAGGAGGGATGGGGGTAGAGTCTTCCCCAGTGCCTCCAATTGGGGAAGACAGAGGGACAGGGATGAACAGCCTTTGTTCTTGGCTGGTAAGATTCTTGGTCTTTCAGATTACAGAGTGTTCTTTGGAAAGTTTGGTTCTTAAGCAGAGGAAAGTTAGAGGAGAGAAGGGAGGTCTGCCAGCTACTTTGGGTGTAGAAGATCAGTCCAATTATGTGAACATGACTTCAGTCAGACTAGTGTGATGACGTATTCTTCCAGGGTCTGAATCTAAACTCACCAGGAAAAGGGATAACAGAATATAGGGCAGCTCACTCAAACCTATTCTCTCTCTTCCTCTCATCTTTCTGTCTTGGTTTATTCTCCCCTAGTGTGAATGTAACTTTTGCGCATCGGGAGGATCTTGGTAGAAATCTCTTGGCCATTGGTGCTTATGTCTTTGTTGGAAGAAAATTGACTCCTCTTTCCCAGCTTCAGTTTGAAACTCCCCAGGAAAGAGTTGTAATTGGTGCTCTCAGGTTACTTTTCTACCCCTAGGGCAGGGATTTGAGATACTGTGATGGACCCCTTGGTCCTAGGGGTTAGGTTGGGTATACCTATTACCAGAAGAAGCAGGGGAGTGGGAAGTGGGGGGCACCAAGGAGGAGTCACCATGAACTGAGTCCACACGATGGGTAATACTCACAGAGCTATTTCCAATGCACTATTTTCTTAGCCACTACAACTCTCCTTTGGAATAACGCAGGGCACAAATACATTCATCAGTAAAATATACGGTTTTATTGTGGCAGAAATGAGTGTGAAGTTAAAATGAAAAAAACCCACAAAGAGTTACCAGTAGCCAGGAAATGACAAATAAATCAGTTCTGCCTTATTGTTTTTGATTATTTGTAGTTTTGAAGGTGTGAGTGAAGATGAGATCAGGGCAAGGGTTGGTTCACAGACTGTCAGCCTGAAAGTTGAAACCCAGTACTTCAAATCACTGTGGGGATATCTGTAAAAACCTCAAATATGGGAAATATATGGGCAACACGGCTGTATGAGCAAGTGATCCCAGGACCCCGGGAGATCTGTACACGAAGTGGGGCATGTGTTGGTCAGTGTTCTCCAGAGAGACAGAACAGTGGTGTATATATAAATATTCAAGAAAGGAACTTGCTAGAGAAATTGGCACATGTGATTATGAAGGCCAAGAAGTCCCGTGACAAGCTGCCCGTAAGCTGGAGAGCCTGAGACGCTGGTAGCCTGGCTCAGTCCAAATCTGAAGGCAGCCCGTGATGTAACTTTCAGTCCAGAGCCAGGGGTCGAAGAGCCTGGAGACAGCTGGTGTAATTCCTGGAGTCTACACGTTGGAGAGACTGGAATTCTGATGTTCAAGGACAGGAGAAGGGCTCTGATACCCCAGCTCCAGAAGGCAGGTGAAGGCACAGTCACCTTTTCTCTGATTTTGTTCTTTCAGCGCCCTTGGCCAATTGGATGGTCCCCCCACACTGAGGGTGCATCTTCCCTCTTTAGTTCACTCAGACTCACATGCTAATCTCTTCTGGAAACAATTTACAGATACATCCCAAAATAATGCTTTCTCCAGGTATTCCTTAACCCACTTGACACCTAAAATTGTGGACTCCTAAAATTAGCCATTACAAGGTAGCTTCTATGCCTGTGGTCCCCCCCACCCCCCGGTACGATTCAGTGGTCTGTTAGGAACCAGGCTGCACAGCAGGAGGTGAGTGGCAGGTGAGTGAGGGAAGCTTCATCTGTATTACAGCTGCTCCCCATCACTCACATCACCACCTGAACTCTGCCTCCTGTCAGATAAGTGGCATTAGATTCTCATAGGAGGGTGAACCCCACTGTAAACTGTGCATTGAGGGGTCTAAATTGTCTGATCCCTGTGAGACTCCAGTGTATAATGATCTGAAGTGGAGATGTAATGTTCTTGAACCATCCTGAAATCATTCCCTCCTCCCCCTGTCCATGAAACATTTGTCTTCCATGAAACCAGTCCCTGGTGCCAAAAAGGTTGGGGACTCTGTTCTATGGCATGCCCCAAGTTATAAGCACATTTAAAATATTACATTTGAGGTCTTCATGTAAATATTCCTTTGTAAATGTTTCTTTTCTTGTCTGGACAATGCTATATTGCTCCAGAGGGTGGCCCACATGGCTTTTCACTTAATAATATACAAGGAGGGTAGTGTTTTCAGAGGGGTGAGGTAACTTGACTACATAGGCAGTGCCACATTTTTAATTAACTATTGATTTGTAGGATTTGTGTATTGAGGTTAATCAGGTACAGCAAGAACAGATAACTTTACTTGGCTTCCTTTAAGCTCAAGTATATAAATCTAATGTGGGATGACTGTATATTAGAAACAGAACTTTTTTTGGTCTGGAAGTAATCAATGCTGCCTCAAAGCTGAGCATAACAAGCACAATTCAACCTTCTTCTGTTTGTGAGAAGCTGTGTTTTATTTTCTTCTCAGGTTATGGAGCAAAGGGGACATATTTCTCTTTCTTGGAAAAACCTCACTGTATATTGTGAGCAACAGCTCTTACTGTGGAGGGGATAATGCAGTATTTTCCTAACAAGGAGTCACCTTGCATTCCCAGAGAAAGAGTGAACTGAAATGCAAGGATTTGTCAGGGAAGAAATATTGTTGAGCTTCCTATTACGTCAGGAGTATCTTCAGGTTAAATCTGAAGATCTAGCGATAAGACTGAGAAGAATACAGCAGGTGAGATTTCTTGCTGAAAGATTACTGTTTTCTGGTGCCAGATACAATAAAGCCATGATTGCCTTTGTCATGAGTGTGGCATCCAAGACTGAATTTTAACCACATGCTTCTTTATTGGAAGTCTCCCAAGGGATCCTGGACCTTACATCTTTGCAAAACAAATAAACAAAACAAACAAACAAGCTTCTCCTGTAGCTGTACTTTTGGGAATGGAATTTGGGAATGGCTGTAGTTCTTCATGCCTGGGCAAAGAAAAGCTAAGGAGAGAGCAGGAACAGCAGCAAGGTGGGTTTTTTTTTTTTTTTCCATTGCTACTCCTATAGAAGTTTTGGGGCCCTGTATCAGTCTTTGTAACCCTCTTACAATTCTTTGCAACTTCCTGTATTTTTCAGATTCTGCTTGTTGACCACTAGGTACAGACAGAAAGTTAGCACTTCTTCCTTTGGCAAACCACTGTTTCCTACTTTCAGAATAATCTTGTTTGGTTTATGTAGTTTGGAGTGGTCACACGACTTGAGGGTGGCCCGATCAGAAGGCTCACACACTGCTGGCCACACTGATTGGTTCAGGAATGGGCATGTCATAGGATGAACCAATCATTGTTTTTCGTAAGTCTTTTCTCAGAGGTTTGGGGAAAGATGCAAGTTTTCTTAAGCTGGCATTGACAGCTATGTGTAAAACACAGGTTTGGGGCTATGAGCTGCCATTTTGTATCTGCCTGGATAAAGCTTGTTTGGTAATAAAACAAAGCAAAGCTGAAGGGTAAAGGAAGAGACATTCACAGAGCCCTGCTGGCATTATTTGAACCTAGATTCAGCTAAGTCTGAAGCTAAAAACATCCTTCAATACATCCTGGGTACTTATGTGAATAGCATTTTAATGTAAGGTAGTTTGAATTGTGTTTCTGTTATTTGTAAGTCAAATATTTATAATAAATATATTGGTTGAGGCTGGAAAGCTCTAAATGTATTATATTACTCAATTTAGAGAAAGATGGTGGTCTCAACACAAAGAAAAAACATGGCACTGAATTATTTTCGTTAAAACAAAAATATCCAATACCTACATTTAGAACATTTCTCACAAAAACCAAGAGGGTCGTGAAAGGGATATGATGAAAATATTACAAAGACCTAATCCTATTGGGGAGGGAGAGAGAGGCAAACAGAGGAGTAATGGAAGCATTTTTGTGAGGGCAGTAGTTGGCATCTTGTTTCCCTGGAATGATAGAGAAAAGTTTATGAACACTTGGAAAGGGAAAGTTAATTTCTAAATGGAAAAAGGGCAAATAAAAATTTTCTCCAATCGGGGAAAATAAAAAAAATAGGAAATGAAGGAAAATAAATGACAAATATGAAGTAGTATCAAAAGATCAAATCAAGAGTATCACACTAAATATAAATGTATTATACTTTTTTTATTAAAAGACAGTGACTGTCAGTTGGGGCTTAAAACCCAAACTCCAGTTATTGTTTTTGTATCAGTTAAATAATACTGCATAACAAACTACCCCAAAACTCAATGGCTTGAAACAGTAAGTATTTATTTTTGTTCATGAATCTGCTAGTTGTCTTAATGGATTCTTTGACCTTGTTGGGCTCACTGATGTATCTCTGGTCAGCTGTGGGTTGAGTCAGTAGCTCTGCTTATCTTGATTGTGTTCTATCTTGTTTTGGAGATTGACTGGTTGTATCCTTGTATAGAATGGCCTTGGCTGGGATAAACAAGGTTTCTTGCATGTGGACTCTAATTTGCAGAGAGCTAGTGGGGATCTTCTCATGGCAGTTGCAAGGGGTATAATGAAGACAACACATTAATAATATACAAGGAGGGTAGTGTTTTCAGAGGGGTGAGGTAACTTGACTACATAGGCAGTGCCACATTTTTATGCTTGTTATGCTCAGCTTTGAGGCAGAGGTCTTTTGAGGCCCCTGCTTTTGTTACTGGAACAACATCACTTTGGCCCCATCCTGTCAGTCAAAGTAAGTAACAAGGCCAGCCCAAATTCAAGGTGGGGAAGTAGATTTAAGACCTTGATGGGAAGAGTAATAGGGTATATTGCATAGGGTGTGAATATAGGAAAGAGTGAAGAAGTGGGACTGTTGTTGCAGTCACTCTACCACAGAAGTTTACAAAAACCACATTAAAATAAGCCAATAAAGAAGGGTTAAAAATAAAGGGACAGGTAAAGAGGTTCCAGAGAAACAGCCCCCGGGGCAGATTGTATTGTCCAGAAAGGAACACAAATGCTCTTCTTACAAAGAGATAGTGCCAGTCCTCTCATTGAGGGGTGGCATCTGTGTTCTCTCTCCTCAAATGTGGCCATGTGAGTATGGTGGGAATAGCACTTTTTGACTTCTTTTTTTTTTTTTATTGAATGTTAACTATGTACATTAATGCACTTCTGGGGTACAGTGTGGGGTTTTCACATGCATTCTGAAATACTTCCATCAAACTGGTCAACACAGCCTTCATGTCATTTTCTCAGTTATTGC
>CAUYTI010064532.1:0-12747 GCA_963575145.1 Galago senegalensis
AAACATGTTTTCTGACTGAGACTATAGGCAATATGCTTTTGTTTTAACTATGCCCCAGGTAAATAATGTCAAAGGAGGTGTTTGATGATCCCTAAGGGTTTATAATCAAATTGAAAAATTTGGTAAAATGTTCCAATTCCATGAAAAATGAACAAAATATTTTTTGTTTTTTTTTTTTAGACATAGCCTCAATCTGTCCCCCAGGGTAGAGTGCCTTTGCAATAAAGCTCACAGCAACCAACAACTCCTGGGCTCAAGCGAGTCTCTTACCTCCGCCTCCCAAGTAGCTGGGACCACAGGCGCCCGCCACAACGCCCGGCTATTTTTTGGTTGCAGCCGTCATTGTTGTTTGGCAGGTCCAGGCTGGGGATTCGAACCCGCCACCTTAGATGTAAGGCGCCTGTTGAGCTATAGGCGCCAAACCTATTTATTATTTTTTAAGATAGAGTCTCACTAAGTCGCCCTTGGTAAAGTGTCATAGTGTCATAGTCATAGCTCATAGCAACCCCAAACTCTTGGGCTTAAGTGATTCTCCTGCCTCACGCTCCCGAGTAGCTGGGACTACAGGCACCCACCACAACGCCTGGCAATTTTTTTGTTGTTGGAATTGTCATTGTTGTTTAGCAGGAACAGGATAGGTTCAAACCTCCAGCCCCAGTGTATGTGGCCACACCTCAACCACTGAGCAGGGGTGCCGAGGCAAGTGACTAATTTTAGAGTAAAACAATAAAACTAGCATTTACTATCTTTATAAAAACATTGCATATTATTTGGTCATTGTTTTTAAGAATAAATTCTTTTCATTTTTCATTTTTGAAGTCTTATTTTTTAGTCTTAGATTCTTAAATTCTTGAAAGTAAAACTGCTAAATAAACAGCTGCATATTTTAAATTTTGATATAAAGTAGAACCACTCAAGGGACTGTAACAAACTGGTCAATATGTGGATGTGGTCAACATAAGGAACTAGAACTGCTTAACTTGTACATGCACATGCTGTCTAGGGAAATCAGGTCAACTTAAGGAGGTAGTCAACATAGACAGGTGGTCAACTATGGAGGTACTACTGTATATTGAAAAATTGAGTGTTTTAGTTGTATACTAGTGTTATCTCTACTTGTATAAACCCACACAAACACATACACATACTTAAAATTTGACTGTCATGTAACAGTATATCTAGCATTTATGTCAACTATATAGAGACAGAAATAACAGTATATCTAGCACTGCATATCTAGCATTTATGTTAAACTACATAGAGACAGAAATATGACCTTTATGGCTACATGTAATGAGAATACAATTATCTATTTATGTTAAATTCATCTCTTATTTTATCCTGCTCTTTATAAAAGTTTCATTGTACATCATTAGATCTTTTGATTCTTCTGTTGCTCTGAGTAACTGATACAGCCTCATCCTGCTATGTTTTTATTTATTCTTCAGGTAAATTGTTTCCATATAGATTATCAAATTTTTACTTTTCTGAAGCTTTTGGAAACAGGGTAAAATGTCAACATGTGGAAAATCTGGATAAAAGGATGCATGGGCTCAGCACCTATAGCTCAACCGGCTAAGGCGCCAGCCACATACACCTAAGGTGGCGGGTTCGAATCCCCAGCCCAGACCTGCCAAACAACAATGACGGCTGCAACCAAAATAAAAAAAAATAGCCGGGCGTTGTGATGGGCGCCTGTGGTCCCAGCTAATTGGGAGGCGGAGGCAAGAGACTCGCTTGAGCCCAGGAGTTGGAGGTTGCTGTGAGCTGTAATGCCACGGCACTCTACCCAGGGGGACAGCTTGAGGCTCTGTCTCAAAAAAAAAAAAAAAGAAAACAAATTTGCTGCCACCTTGATCGTGGACTTTCAGCCTTCAGAACTGTGAGGAAATAAACATCTATTGTTTAAGCTACCTAGTCTGTGGCATTTTGTTATGGAAGCCTCAGAATACTGATACACAATACAACTAAACCAGTTGTTGTAATGGCCTAGATCTGAAAATCTGAGTAGTTGAATGGAACAGAATAGAATGTTTCTAATTAGGGCCAAGTGCTGCCTTTTTGGGCATCTCACCTGTGAAGCTCTGTGATGGCCATGGATTGAACTTCATCCCATGCATATGACCCAGGTAAGGTTTGGGAAAGCCTCGGACTTTGGAGGAAAGGACTGCACACCACTGTTTCAGTTAAAAAGGCAATTACCTCGAGGAGACAACTTGCTGGCCCTAAGGATGTTGCTTAAGCACACATTAATTTCCCCCATTGGCGATCCTTCGCCTGGCTTTCTAGAATATCATCCGATCTCTTCTGCCATTTCTTTTGAATTGAGTTAGACTTAGCAATGTTTCCAATGAAATGGAAATAATTGGTTCATTTCTTGAACTATTATAATTTAGAGATTCTGTCTTTTGGGTGATTAGAATCACTGGTTGGCAGTGGCAAATATGAAGTGCTGACATTTTCACTTGGGAAGTCTCTCAGCCCCTTCTCCAAGTTTTTGGGGTGAGGTGAGGAGCTGCGTGTGTGGGGTCTACAGTGTCTAGGCTCTTAGTTGTTCTGACCTGACTTTGAATCTAGTTGTGTAAATGGGCAATTTATTTTAGCTCATTTACAAAGTGAGGAAAATGATGCTTCTGGAGTTGGGTCAGCGTTAAGCAAGAGGGCACATATGTGGCAGCTGGAGCAGGACAGGGAGCCTGGCTCCTTCCTTCCTTTTCCCCAGCCCCCCACTTTCCACCCCTACCTTCCACCCCCACACTCAAAGATCTGCCCAAAGCCCAGTGTCCCGAAATTCTCATTCCCATCCTCACTCAGTCAACTCTGCTCTTAGGGCGATGTGGCCTGGGGGAGGCTGGTGGGAGATCAGCGTGGAACTCGGGTGCAAAAGGAGGCCGTGGGTCGTTTCACTGTTATGGTGAATCGTGCTTGATAGTCCTCTGTTTCCAGCATCGTTTTGTTTTGTTTTTAAGTCCATCTCCATCTGTGAAATAAAAGGCTCTCCTGCTCCACTTTCAGGTGTGGAGAGGGTTGTGGGGGACAGGGGCTTTCTCAGCTCTGGAATCACATGATACAGTTGTTCTGTCTTCATTCATAGCCCAAAAAACTTGGGAGAGAGAAGCCCATGCAGGCCTTTGTTTGGCCACTTGGGACACAGCTGAGTGGGTGCACGACTTCACCATTCTCTTGTTGAGGCAAAGGGAACATTTTCAGAGTCACTGTTGTGTCATGCTGGGGTGGGTCCTGTTTTCTGAGTTACTACCTGTTTGGCCTAGAATGGATCTCTCAGCTTTACTGAGTTGGCTTCCTCGTCCGTAACAGGCAGGGCATCATTCTGTCCTGGGCCTACCATTTATAAACTATAAAGTGATGTGCAAATCTCAGACATCAATCCTGTTGCTACCAGCCTGGACAGATTCTGCCTCCAGGTAAGAGGAGTGAACTGGCCATTGTTTGCTGCAGGACATGAAGCAACACCCTCACCTCATTAACACTGTGTTCCGTACATTCTGCTCCTCTTTTGTTGATGTCAACAAAGCTATTATTTTGTGCACCATTTCCTTGCAGGCTGAAAGCTTGGCTAGATTTAATCACTGGCTTTGAGCTGGAAAGGTGGGGTGACTCAATGCCACTGCAGCCTGGGCTGGGGTGATGTCGTAGAAGACTGTGCCATGGCTTGAATTCATGTTTTGATTTATTTTTTTCATTTTTCCTTGGGCTAATTTTAAAACCCCAAATGATGAGAATCATCAGTCAAATGAATACTGGCTTTCAGGCTGTTTTCACAGAACACCTCAATCGTGGTTTATGCCCTCGGGGTGTGCGTTGCTTGGTGTCCTGAATCTAGGCAGTAGCAAGTCAGAGAAAGTCAATTAATTCCAATTAATCAATCAAGGATGTATTTATCTCATTTAACTGAAAAGCTCAGGAGTTCCAGGGTGTCTCACAGTGTGGCTTCAGCGACTCTATTCTCACCTCTGCTGTTTTCTGCAATGAGTTTAGTCTCAGCTGCATGTCCCTCCAAGGTCCCATGGGGGTTTCCAACCTAACTTTCTGTCCTCTGTTCCTAAGAATTTCAACAAAATTCCCATTGCTGAGCCTCCTGCTGAAGAGTTTTATCTATAGAACAATGGATAAAGAAAACCTTTCAGAAGATGGTGTTGGTATTGCTGGTTGTGTTGGGATGTGTGGAGGCATCTCTGTGTGGCATGGCAGGTGGGTGTGGGGGACGGTGTTGCTACTTTCTTTCAGTATGGTGGGGGGAAGAAGAAATAATTAGCAATGAGCTTTCTTCTGAAAAACAGGTATATTAGTTTTTTTGTGTCTTCTGTAACTAATGATCACAAACTGGGTAGCTTAAAATAATGGAAATTTATTCTCTCTCGGCTCTGGAGCCTGGGAGTCTGAAATCAAAGTGGCTACAGGCTGTACTCTCTTCAGAGGCTCGGGAAGGTATTTCCCCCATTGCTTCTTGCAGCTCGGGTTGGTGTCAGCATTCCTGGGCTTGTGGTGTATCACTAACCACCAGCTCTAGGGTCACACCGCCTCCTCCTCTTCTTGACGTCTTCTGTCTTAATCTCTTCCTGCCTTTGGTTTGTAAGGACATGTGCCATTGAATTAGGGTCCACACAATAACCCAGGATCATCTCATCTCAGGATTCTCAATTTAATCACATCTTCAACAATGCTTTTCCCAAATAAGGTAACACTTGCAGGTTCTGGGAATTAAGACAGGATGTATCCTTTTAGGGGGTCACCATTTAACCTGCTATACCAGTGTACATGCAACTCTTCTGAAATTCTTTCTAGGTCTTAAATATTTTCCTTTGGTTGCTTAAGCTCTAACTTAAAAGTCATGTTTTCAGAGCCAAATTCTACAGCAGATTCCTAAGAGATCTCAACTCTATTCTGAACCTTCAAGGGAAGGAAAGGCAGGGCTTGAAGGCAGCGTGGGAAACTAATTTGTAACTGCAAAGGGGGGAAGGAGGGGCCCGAGGGTAGGGGGAGTGGACCCCAGAGAGTGCACATGTGCTGGCTATGAAGACAGGCAGCTGCTGCAGTGCCCACCATCCCCACAGACCCGCCTCACTGACAAGCTGACTGATAGCAAGCAACCATGTGTGTGACATTTTTGGGCTTTCAGGGAAACTTAGATTTCTATAAGACAACAAAGCTCATATAAACCTGCCACCCTGTAAGCACTGCGAGTTTCATTTAGAATAAATTTTATTTTTTCCCATCTCAGGTTGGACACCATTTCCTGAAGTTGCTGATCTCCTGGATAAGGGATAATTCGTGAGCTCTGTCTTTGACTGGTGGATATGTGCCACGTGGCGGGGGAAGCAGCTTGCTTGCATTTTATTTTGATGTGGCAACTAATGCTGAACCCAGCTGCATGACCAATGAGGCTACAATGATGGTCGCTGCTCCTCCCAGCATCTGGCAGGCTGTGTCATCAGCAAGAACACCTGGGAAGTTCTGGGAGTTCTCGAGTTTTTAACGTTGTTAGCTGAACGCTATGCTCAGTTGTTAGCACACCGGCCCCACGCACTGGGGCAGTGAGTTTGGACCTCGGCTGGGCCTGATTAACAAGAAAACAGGATTTTTAACCTTGCTCCCATCACAGAGGTAAAGAGTGGCGAAAAAAAGCTGTGGAAAACCAGGCAGGGCTTCCCTCATCCCCTGTGCACGCTCCGACTTTGGGAGTCAGCTCCCTAATCCCAGAGAGGTACGGGTTTCACACTTGTCTGTTGCCTTCAGGCGAGACTGTCCCATGGTGGGAGCTTTGTAGCCAGTACAGGGAGATCCGCTGCTGCTGGCTACGCTGGGCTGCCGGGGTGTGCTCCTGGGAGCCTCAGGCTGGTCTTCACTTTTCCCACCATCTGGCTGTCTACTTTCAAGCTATCCAGTCATTTCTGCTTGGACTACACAAATCTGATGATCTATCAGCCTTGGCCTCCCTCCTTCATACTGTGATGGGATTATCTTCTGAAAACCCAGCCTTCCTCACATGCCTCCGTGCCACTGAATGATGTCCCCATCCTACAGCCTGGCTCTGAAGACCCTCCAGGGTCCGAGAGTCACTTATCCCTTCAGAACTATCTTTTCCCCTCCCTGGTAAACCCTCAGTGCTCCCATGTCTATGCGCTCTTCCTGCTGCTCAGAATGACCCCTGACCTCAGCTTCCCTACTCCTCAGACGGGGACAGCACATTTCCCAGACACAGCAGTCAATCAAATGGAATATTTCATGGAAGGTTCCAGCACCGGGCCTGATCACAGAGTGGGCCATACGCCCTTCATCTTTGGGAATCAGCTGCTCTCTCTCCTTTGTGGCTTAGCGTGAAAGCCGTTTCCCTTTGGACAGTGTCCTGTCCTACTCAGCCTTGGGAGATGTTTCCTTCCACTGAAATCCCAAATCCCTCTCTTTCCATATCCCAGTTTGGTGTTATGTACAAATATTATGTTCTTGGGTTTGGTTATCAGGTCCAGTTCTCTGTGCCTCTCGGATTGCTAAGCTTAAGGCTCCTGTGTTTATATATACATACATTTTTCTTTTCCTTTTTAGTAAGCTCTTGGACCTTTTTAACTTTCTCTGTGGCAAGGGCTCTCTGGGCATCTGCCCAGCTGGGTTAGTAGCCCCGGGATACTTCCTGCACAGCACATGGCTGCGGCTACGCAGTGTGGCTACTGTGTGTGTAAGAACCATAGCTGATCCTGCCACACTCCTGCAATATAGAGTCTTGGTCCTGTGCCAAGGAGAGATAGAATAGAAGCATAGCCTAGTTTCCCTGGGGTTAACCTGTCTTAACTAGTTGCAAAGACTCTGACTCAATACCCAAAGGCTCAGACCAGGAAGGATTGAGGCCCTAATTGTCTACTAAGGTCTGTCCTGAGAAAGGTGCCCTGGGGATACTAGGTCCTAAGTCTCAGGGCTCGGCGCCTCCTCCTGCTCTAGAACTGAGGTAAAGGCGATGCCCAGCCGGTGATGTCTGGCTGCTCAGGGGGATCACGTAACACAACTTGCAAACCTTGGACCAATGAGAGGCAGGAGACAGGAACAAGGCTGCGGGTAAATCGCTCTTCTCTCCCAACACGGTCCTGGTTTTTGTGCAGCATCTGGGGACCATCGTGGGAGAGGCGAGAACGTACTGGGCGCTGAAGACGCCACCAGCTGGATAGATGTGCCTTCTCTTTGCCATGTCCTGACGCTCTACCACCTTCCCTCACTCTGGCTTCTCAGGAGATTAGGGTACGAGATTTGCCCAGGGGTCTGCTTCCAAGGGAACATGACAAGGAAGTTCTTACCTTTCCTCTCCCTTTCCTGCCCCATCCTGCCTTTCTCCTTCTCTGCATGTCTTTTTCTTTCCTCTCCTCTATCTCCTATTTTGCTTCAAACCAGAACATACATAGTAGATTTTTTTGAGAGAAGAAACCCAACATTTCTTCATCTTTGGGGCTAATGCCCTTGCGGAGTCATGGGCAGTAATTTCCTGAGAGGGATTCAGGATGCTGAGCTTAATAAAATAAATGTGGATGCATCCCAATTTGAAGTAGTATGTTGCTGTGAAAATTCGTGTTTACTCAAAAGATTAATTGGGAAAGGGATAATTATCTTTATAAAGGCTTCTGTGGCATAGAAACAATTATTTGACTAACACTTTTTAGTTGACAGTGAACTTACTCAGTGTAAAGTTGGTCGTGGCTGAAGGTTGCTCAGAAGAGAAGAGATGACATTTATCTCCTCTTCCCTGGAAGGTGGGGATTGTGGTAATTTCCTTTGGTTACTCTTTACCTCTGTGATGGGAGCAAGGTTAAAAATCCTGTTTTCTTGTTAATCAGGCCCAGCCGAGGTCCAAACTCACTGCCCCAGTGTGTGGGGCCAATGTGCTAACAACTGAGCATAGCGTTCAGCTAACAACGTTAAAAACTCGAGAAATCCTCCACCTCAGCCCTTGGGTACTTTATGGATACCTGACATAATACATAGCCATTTGTGCATGTGTGTGTGTGGGGGAGCAGGGTGTATGTAGAATAATGGCTCCCAGTGTCCATGTCGTAAACCTGTGAATGTGTTGTCTTACAAGGCAAAAAGAGAATTTGCGGATGTGCTAAGTTAAGGACCTTGAGATGGGAAAGTCATCTTGAATTACTCTGGTTGTTTATAATCACAAGTGTCTTGAAGAGGGAGGCTGGAGTGTCTGATTCAGAGAGACATTTGAAGCTGTCACACTGCTGGCTTTAAAGATGAAGAAGGGAGGGTGCCAAGGAATGGGGGCCACCTCTAGGCGTTAAGAAAAGTGGGAAACAAGATTCTCCGCTTGAACGTCTGGAGTGAACACAGCCCTCCAGATACCTAGAATGTAATGCAGTGAGACTTTAGACCTACAGGACTGTGTACAGAGCTGTGTCATTTAAGCCTCTAAGTTTGTAGCTGTTTGGTACAGTAGCAACAGAAAATTAATATAAGAAGGAAGAGTTTAAAGCAGCAGTTCTCAACCTGTGGGTCACGACCCACAGGAACTGTATTAAAGGGCCATGGCATTACGAAGGTTGAGAACCACTGGTTTAAAGTATTAGCTTTTGAGTTACGTGTAGTTCATTAGTTTTTTTTTTTGAGACAGAGCCTCAAGCTGTCCCCCTGGGTAGAGTGTGGTGGCATCACAGCTCACAGCAACCTCCAACTCCTGGGCTCAAGTGAGTCTCCTGCCTCCACCTCCCAAGTAGCTGGGACCACAGGTGCCTGCCACAACATCTGGCTATTTTTGGTTGCAGCTGTCATTGTTGTTTGGCGGGTCTGGCTGGATTCGAACCCGCCACCTTAGGTGTATGTGGCTGGTGCCTTAGCCACTTGAGCCATAGGCGCCGAGTCAGTTCATTAGTTAAATGTAATATTTATCAAGCTTCTCTGTGTTTGGCACAATGGTGAATAAGAACTTTTGTCTGGGAGCCTGAAGGCTGGGAAAACACTTACACTAGTGAAATCCATGAGTTTCCCACATGGTTGGATCAAATTGTGTGTTTTATTGGTTAGGACGTTTCTTTTTCTCCATGTAATTTTCTTTTTTTTTTTTTTTTCAATAAGAAGTCACTTCTAATTTAAATCATTGGACATTTCACATTTGTCACATAGAAGTTATGGTAAACAGATGCTAGGAAGATAAAGATTCTTTTCAAGAAGTTTCCAGTGTATTGGCAAAATTGGAAAGAGAAGTAGACAAGTAACTATACGAGATGGTTTATGGTTTTCAGTAGAACAAGATTTGGCCAGAGGCAGAACCCAGGGCGCTCTGAAACTCCCTCCAGCTGCCAGTGGCTGTCCTGGATAGATGCTGTGGACAATTCTCTGCAGGTGAGGAATTCTTTATTACCTGTGAGCCCTTTTTTCTCTGGAGACTGCAACCCTGCTGCTAGTCTGAATCATGCCCAGTTTCAAGGGCTCCCTGTGCCCCTTTAAATTTAGACTTAGACTAGAGGCAGGCCAAGGTTGCACCAAATGCAGATCCTGATCTGATAATTTTTACTTATAGCCTGCTCCACACACAGGAGAAGGAAATCCTTTTAAATCCTTTTAAAAGCAGACCATGAATCTCAGTTTTATTTCTCCAGCTGAACATCTCCCTCCTGTTTCCTGTCAGTTCTGTACCCCCATTTATGCTCAGTACTTTATTATCTCCTTGGTCTTGCCAAGGTAGTGGTTTCTTTGCTGCTGCTGCTGCTGTTATTTAAACAGGAGGCTGAGCACTGGGATTTCCCTAGAGGTCAGAGTGTGTGGTCGTCTGTGCTGAGTGCCCCGAGAGAGTGGCAGTTCCGTGGGAAGCATGCACCAGAAATGTGCACGGAGGCACAGAATGGCCTGAGCCTCAAAGGACAGGGAGGGTTAAATGGAGCACAGAGGAGGACGTGCTTTCTAGGTCGGGGCCCGGGGTGAACAAAGTGGAAAGGGAGATTCTATAGTGTCCGGGGTCTGGATCCTGAACTATTTTGAGCTGAATTTGCAAATGCAATCCTAGCTACCTGATTTGAGCCTTTCTCAAAATATGACTGGTATTTATAGGACAGTGCGGCAGCTGAAGTTCTTAGAGGGAGTAAAAGTGATTATACTGTGAAATCTAGGGAAATCAGGACCTGCCTATGCTCTTAATCCTTTTTAATTGGAAGCCCCTGAGGAAACACAGCTGTCTATAGCCCTTCATTCACCTGAAAATTAAATGAGACAGATATTAATTGACAATTTCTCTTGTCCTTGGTTAAAAAGCCTATTTCATAGAGAAACAAAATGGAACACCTGCAAGATGGCACAGACTGCAGTAGTTTACTATGGTTTCACCACTAGTGTTCAAAGACCAGCAAACAGGACACGAGAAGGTGGATGGGCTTCAATTCCAAGCATTTAATTATGGAGTCATCTCCTCCTAATAGTGAAAGAGTGAATGATATCTTTTAGAAAATATTAGCAGCTTTTTATTATTTTACAATTTTTTTTGAGTCAGGGTCTTACTCTGTTGCTCAGGCTACAATGCCATGGCCTCCAGCCTAGCTCATAGCAACCTCGAACTCATGGGTTCCACTGATCCTCCTGCCTCAGTCTCCCGAGTAGCTGGGACGATAGAAGCCCACCAAAATGGCTAGCTAATTTTTCTATTTTTCGTAAAGGCAGAGTCTTACTCTTGCTCAGGCTGGTCTCAAACTCCTGAGCTCGAGGGATCTTCCTGCCTCAGCCTCCTGAGTGTTAAGATTATAGGTGTGAGCCACTGTGCTTGGCCCCTTTTTATAATTTTGAATTAAGCCGCAATAAATTTGTGTACTATGGAAGGGCATGGAACGGTAACATAAATTATCACAGTCTTAGGTACAATATACAGTCACTGTTAATTAAGAATTGAGACAAGGAGATCGCCTAAGTGGGAGATTTATACATTGTGGAGATATTTTTTTTCTTTTGAGACGGTCTTACTTTGTCATCTTCAGTAGATGCCGTGGCATCATAGCTTATAGCAACCTCAAACTCTTAGGCTCAATTAATCCTCTTGCCTCAGCCTCCTGAGTAGCTGGGACTACAGGCATCCCTACAACATGCAGCTATTTTTAGAGATGGGGTCTTGCTCTTGCTCAGGATGGTCTTGAACTCCTGAGCTCAGGCAATCCAGCTGCCTCAGGCTCCCACAGTGCTGGGATTACAGGTGTGAGCTGCTGTGCCTGGCCCAAATTATGGAGTTACTTTGGGGCAGAGGGTCTTGGATGGCACTATTCAGATTACATAGAAGGAGTTGCTATATAGATAGGTATATTTTGCTTACCGTACGTGGATCCCACTAGTAGACTCTTACTCACCTGTATCTGCACCATTTTCTAGTTTTCCTGTGCTTCCTATTGAAGTCAAACCTCTTTCAGTAGATGGTACAATTTTAGCTATTACCAGTCATCATCATTTCAGATGGGATTAGCTGGTAATGGCAAATTGACGATGGATGTGCACATCCTGTGAGCGTGGTGGAAGAAGACACGGACATCCAGGAAAGAGAGACCCAGGGAGCCCAATTGTACAATTTTGCAAGGGGCAGTGACTTGAGAATGTGTAACTGGGACCCCACGTATTCTTTCAAAGCTTGGATTGTCAGTTCAGGCACTTTGGTTGCTGGCAACAGAAAAGCTGCCTCTAGCTAATAAGGAGGACAAAAAATAAATATGTTGAGAGGATGTGGGGTAGCACATAGAACTGCAGAAAAAATTAGTAAGTAATTCGTAAGTGGTAAAGAATCTGGGCAAAGCTGGAGAAGTAATGGGGAGTGTCCATGGGGATTATTTTTGGGGTTGAATCTGCTCCAATTGTTTTCTGTCTTTGAATCTCATTGCACAAAATCTGAATCCTGGTTGGGAGCAGGGAGAATCTGGCCTGCTTTATCTCCCCAGGGTCAGGGGAGGGGAGGACATCTCAAATGACCTCTTCCAGTAAAGAGTAGAGTGGTTGTCCACCAGAAAACCAAGTCATGTCACTTGATCCCAAATCTACTGACACGGACTGTGGTTGCTAGCAACAATAGATGTCATCTTCACACAGATAGATTTTTAATATTTTCTAAATGGGAGGATATATGTTATTCACTTTCATGATAAACTTTATTTATTTTGAGACAGAGTCTCACTATGTTGCCCTCAGTAGAGTTTTGTGACATCACACAGCTCACAGCAACCTCTAACTCCTGGACTTAGGTGATTCTCTTGCTTCGGCCTCCCGAGTAGCTGGGACTACCGGTGCTCGCCACAACGCCCGGCTATTTTTTTGTTGCAGTTTGGCCAGGGTTGGGTTTGAACCCGCCACCCTCAGTGTATGGGGTTGGCACCCTACCTGCTGAGCCCTAGGCACCGCCCCATGATAAACTTTAAAACTTCATTTTGTCAAGGTTTAAACATAGAGATGCTCATGAACTGAGTAATAAAACTTAGAGAACGGCTCGGCGCCTATAGCTCAACCGGCTAAGGCGCCAGCCACGTACACCTAAGGTGGCAGGTTTGAATCCCCAGCCCGGACCCACCAAACAACAATGATGGCTGCAACCAAAAAATAGCCGGGCGTTGTGGCGGGCACCTGTGGTCCCAGCTACTTGGAAGGCGGAGGCAAGAGACTCGCTTGAGCCCAGGAGTTGGAGGTTGCTATGAGTTGTAATGCCACGTCACTCTACACAGGGGGACAGCTTGAGGCTCTGTCTCAAAAAAAAAAAAAAAAACTTAGAGAAGAAAGGCCATACAC